>JAOSBK010000204.1:2034784-2048375 GCA_027568895.1 Erythroxylum shatona
ATTAATTGTCATTATTATTTATTATTAAGATTTTTGAAAACATGGTTGATGTAAACAGTAAACTAGTAAAGTATACAGTACAACTGTACAATATACTAATATGGACTATTTTCTAATTTTTAAAAATTTCAGGGACTATTTTATAAATTTAAAAATTACCCGAAACGGTACCCGATACTGATCGGTATCGGTACAGTTCTGTTCTAGAATCCAATCCGGTACCAAGCCCGGTACGATATTCATAACTTTGCTTTGAATAGTCTGCTTCTTCTGGATACGTCTGATACATAGGAGAAGTGTATATTCGTTGGATATTTGGAAAAACTGAAGAGGATGAGTCATATACCATTTTAGATTGTGCAGATTACATATTAGCTTCCATGTGTTACATAATTCCTTATATCTTCTTGAGTTCTCTGGCTTTGACATCAAAGTCAGATCAAAATACTGCGTAGCAATTTAATGTAAAAGATCAGAGTCAAGTTGCTGAATCTGAGTTTTGTATGATTGATACAGTTGTTGGATCTGCTTAGAAACAGTGTCAACTTTATGTTGAGTAGCATGAATCTCTTGACTGATTCCATCTAACTTAGAATCAATTCTTCGAAGAACTGTGTTTTGTGCTACTACATTTAATGTCGACAGTTAAGGACTTAATCATAAGGATTTGAAACAAGTGTTTCTTGTAAAGTGATTCCTATTGCTCGAATATAAATGATAAAGATAACTCTAGTAGTTTCATCAATACTCCTATATAGAGATGGAAAATCTTCTTCATATGACTTAACTATCATACAAGGTAGAGGAGTAGGAGTAATGACAGGAATTGCTGGCTTAGGTTGATAAGTAAAAGATTTCAACATCTCACGAAAAGATATTGGCCTGAATCTTTCTGTGGATAGACCAATAGATTTGCTGAAATCATCTGGATCTGAATCATCCTTAGGTGAATGATACTGTTGAGAAGGCCTATAATGGGGTTTAGACTTTTTCTTCCTCCTTCATTTGGCATATTGCTCATCATCATCATCACTATCTGACTCAAGATTGAGACAGACTTCACAGTCAAGTTCACACATAAATGGGTTGACATCCCATACAAAATGTTCACATTGAGGGCTTACATAAACTGGATCTCCAGTAGATTTGAAACAATAGATAGGAAGGCTAGATTTACCTTCCGTATGAGAAAATACAGGCTGGATCATAAATATTATACTAGATGTAGAAGGTCCAGATGGATCTTCATTAGGCTTTGCATATATGAACTTCACCGTTCCATCTCTTAATGTCTTGAGAATCAAAGGAGTGGTTGTATGAAAAGAGTGTTGATGAGGCACATGGAACACCTTATGGTAGTTGGTGATCCATTCAGTAGGCATCAATTTTTCAAGTTCTGTAATTGGATATTGCTTCGGTATCTGGATAATTGTAGCCTGATCATTGGAACGATCAACAACTATATAAAGAACATCCGAAGTAGAATTTGGAAACTTGAGATCCAAAGCATGACTCTGAAGATGATATATCACCTAGTGATGTAAAGTAGCCATGATGACTGTTAGATCTTGATCTGCTTCAGTGATCTAAATTTGAACTTGCAGTCGTTCAAATAACGTGGGATCATCCAACCTGATGCTGAAATCAGGGGCTATTGTCATAATCACATTTCATTGTTGAATGTTATCAGCAAGGTACCAATAAAAAGATTTTAGTATGTTGTATAGGCAGTGTCAAAAGGAGATATCTTAGTTGTAGCAGATATTTCCTTTCTTCCATGAAGTGTGAGAACAAGGCGTATAGCTCCGATATGAAGATGTGTATGATTATATTCTCCCCCGAGAGAGATTAGGTCCTTTGGAATCTCAAGATTTACGTATTGTTCTGCTGTAGTAGATCTGAGGCCACACTATTCTAATTTGAAACTTTGGATTATTTCTTTGACTTTTGGTCTAGAGGTAGACAAAATAGTATGTATACTTCTCGTCCAAAAACGATCACCAGAATAGATACTGTAAGGACTCAACAAAGATAAAGAAGACTCACAAACATGATTTTTTACAAGAACATGGTTAATTTCAACTAGATTTTATATACGATTAGATAGAACACGTTTGACATTAAAAGGTCAGCCAGAGACAGACAAAGTTGAAGACAGATGAACAGGGTCATTTAATAGTGGTTCTATAACTATTTGGGCTCTCTCCTTACTCACTTTTATCAAGAGACAATATTACCGTCGACCAATACTCGAAAGATGGCTCTGATACTATTGAGCCCCCTAAAAGGATCCTTGAAGGGGAGTGAACACCAAACCACTTAAATTACCACCACCCTCCACTTGCGCAACTTTGACGTAATAGCCTACGAGTCCCATTCCCATATTGCATGATTAAGATTCGAACTCATGATGTGGGGTGATAAGTTCTCATCTTGCTATATTATTTGATATTATCTCCTTTGTTTTGGATTTATTTTGGTACTTAGATGTTAAATTAATGTTCGTTTTGTTTTAGAAGATAAAAAGTAGAGATTGCTTCAAATTGAGACATTATTGATGATGATGACAAATTTTGGATAAAGTGAAGAGATTGTTACAGTGGATAGCACTGATCACTTGAAGAGTTGGAGTTTGACTGAAAGACTTCACCTTATGCTTGTTATGAAGGAGTTTGATTTTGAATTCGTTTTAGATAGACATCTTTACAAATCAGAGTTAGATTAAGATTATATTATAAAACCATATAAAAGGGGTGTTTCTCAAAACAAAAAAAGGTTATCTCTTTCTACGTTTTTAGCAATTCTTAGTCTTTTTTTTATTTTTGGTATTGGAACAAAAGTCATATGTGGCTAAACTCAATCGTTCTGATTCAAGGAGATTCGAAATTCTAGTTGTAACCTTGTAAAATTTTGTGTTTCAAACTTTTAATCACGTTTTAATTCAAGTATTTCTTGTTTTAAGTTTTTATATTTCATGAATAATTGATATTCGATTAATTTGACAATTTAATTTATTGTTGATTATTTTATTGCTAACCAGGAATTCAATAACCCGTAATTTTTCATGAAGGAACGGTACAAGTAGCAAATATGTTATTTATGAATTTTCATATTTAACTTATGATGGAAAATAAAACTAAATTGAATAGTTGTAACTATTTCGATTATTTAATTTAGAGTTTAGTCTTTTTTACGGAGCTTATTGCTATCATTTATATGATATGGAATGTTATCACACTCAGTCAATAGATGATAAGTTTTAGTTTGGATGCTGATTTGAACCAATTAGTTTAGAAAATTTTGAAACTTATTACGGCTATCCTAATATATTTTGGATTAACTGCTTGAATCGTGAAAAATGTTCTCTTTAAACTAATGATCAATGTTACAATTAAATGATATATTTCCCTTGAATTGGAATTTGGTAATCTTAATTTTTCAATTTTAAATTCAGTTGATTTAATTTATTTTCGTCATATTTTCAATTGATCAGTAATTTAATTGAAAACCTCCCATTTAATCTTATTGTTTAAAATTAAAGAACTAATGTTCAATTCTTTAAAGATTCGACCTGATTCTGGGCTGAAGCCTGGTGGCACTGAGCCCCAAAAGGATTATGGAAATTTGAGAAATGCAGGGAGTCCTCCCAAGCTCAGAACAGCTACGGCAGAGGTAACGTAACTTCCAGACCATATCATCAGTTTTTAGATCTGCAGTGGTGGAAGATGATTGATGATGGAGCTTTTTATACTGCCATGAAAGTGAACTGTAAATGAGTACACAGAGTTCCTTTATGGGAAATGAGTAGAATCATTGGGTAACCACAATTCTCTGTCACTGTATCAAATAACAGTTATATGGACTGGAAGATAAGGGCAAACTGGCATGCAATGTTTCTCAAGTTACTATTTTAGGAACAAATTAAGTTTTAATATAATATTAATAAGAGTTTACTAACCATTTAAATTATGGTTTATAACCCTTTTTTAAGAATAATATCAATAATTATGAAAAATAAAAAAAAATCACTCTATTAATTTTATTTTAAATATTAGATAATTGAAAAAGTATATCTTTATAATTGAAACTTTATTTATAATTAATTACCTCTATTATGTAGGGGTAAGGTTGCGTATTATCGGACCTCCTCAGACTCCGCTTCATTGCGAGATTTCGGACTGAGTGACGATGATGATGATGAATTGTAATAGATTAATCAAATGTTGTTCACATGACGATTTAACTTGTCTCTTAAACTCAAACTGAATTAGTTAAATCTGACTCAAATTATTATAATTATCTTCAATTATTAATTTAAGTCATATTTAATTAATTAAAATATATTTAAAAGTTGAGTTAAATTTTTTAGTTTAAATTATGTATATTTTATAGTTATTTTTAATTGAAAATTTTCTCAAAAATAGAAATTTTTTAAATATTTTATAATTATAAGACTTTTTAAAAGTTTTTAAAATTATAGGAGAGGTTTGTATCTTTTACCTAACCCTTATACATCATAAACATATGTTATATTTTTATGAAAGAAGCATATTTGATATCATTTGTAGAAAGCTTTGGTTGGTAATTTTATGTATAAATAGTTTATAATTATTCCATGATTTTAGGAACTAAAGTCCAAATCCTTGGGAAGTCCAACATAAGAAATGGTCGTTAGAGAGTAAAAAGAATACCCCAAATGAGAAAAAACAAGTGAAAATGAAGAAACCCTTTAGAAACGCCAACTCTCTCTTAAACACTTCAACCTGCCAACTGGCAAGTCATGGTCAAAACCCCAAAAGTGAAACCTAAAAGAAGCTTACTTTTTTCTTTTTTGAAATGGAAAAAAGCACATACAAATATATTTATAGGTAAAAAAGACTCAAATTTAAATTAATTTGAAATTTTAAATTAATTAGGCTAATGAAATTAAAATTTATAATTTTCAAAAATTACATGACAAGTCTAGAGAAACAGACTCCTGACATATCTGCTAAAAGGATAGAGTGATACCTAATGAATATAGTATCAAAAATAATGATTTCCAAATTAAAATGTTCTGCGATGTTCGCGAGCTAGCCAGTACATCGAAAACAATTTCTTTACTAATTAAGAGTAAGGCATATTATTAGAACTTTCGAAATGACAAACCTCAAGTTTATTATTATTAAAATTTGTAGGTTAAATTAAATTTATATTAGTAAAATTTAATTAATTTTAATTTTATGTTTTATTATTTTTAAATAAAAAACTAAAAAATAAATAATTAAACTGTAAGAGAACGTTGAACTTTTCCAAAAAGGAAATGAATAATTTATTAAAAAGTGAAGTTGAGTGGTTTGAAGGAAAGTGGTTGTTCTTGTTCTTTTGGCCGAGCAACATACACATAAGCAAATTCCTCACAGCACCTGGTTTGTGTACAAATGCAAAACAGAGAAAGGAAGAGACTGAATCTGGTCTAGACATTTTCTCGAGAAAAAAAAAAAACTTGACGGTGAAAAATTTTCCTGCTCGCGTGAAAGTTCTTTGTCTGAATCTAACAAAAAGCAAAACCGAACCTATACTAGATAAACCCACGTTTGTCTCTGTCAAGATTCTCAGATTCTCTCTCTGTCTCTTGATCATCATCTTCTGTCCTTGTATCCTTTGGTTAACAGAAAGTAACAAAAATCCTTAATTGTCAACTAACAATTGCAAAGATCGAATTTTGGTTGATACCCATCACTTCTTTTTCAAGGAGTTTTTCTCTGCCGATCATCTTGTTGTCTGATACTTCTTTTCCGGTTGTTACAATCCATGAACGTAGATTTTAGGTTTCTGGGTCGCTCTGAAGTTGTATAGAGAGTTACTGAGCACATCATTAATAATCTGAGGAGAGATTCGTTGATCCGGGTCATCGGGTCACAATGAAACAAGAATCGCTTGATTACTGGAGGAACTATTTCAGAGCGGCGAACTCCGATATTTTTGGTATTATCGATTATGCCATCACGGTTGCTGCCTCTGATTGTCCCAAAGATTTTCGATTGAGGAGGGATCGTATTGCGGAGAGGTTGTTTTCTTGCAGACTTACCAGGTGCTCCGGATGCGACCGGGTCGAACTGGCGGTTCCAGATCATGATAGCGACGGGGAAAGTGATCGCTGCAAGATTAGGGATGGTGTTAGTGACGATGACGATGATGATGATGATGACATAGAGATTGATATTGAAGGTGGATGTGAGTTTGAAGATGGTAGTGGTAGTAAAGAGAGCAAAGTGAATAGTTGCAACAATGGAGAAGTGAATGTGAATGATTATCAGTTGGTTAGCAACTATGGTTATGAGGAGGCTGAGGCTTTGACTGACGAGATCGAGGAGGAGTCTCAAATTGTTGGAGAGGTCTTGAGGATCAAGAGCATCCTTCTGGGTAGCAAAGATGAGGTATATATGCTCTTACAGGCACGTAAACTATGATAGTATCAATTTGTTGATTACCAGAAAAGTGTCTGTTTGGACTCTTTCCTTTTCTGGTTCAGTTTTGAGCAGATATGATGTTGTCTGGTGTGGAACTGTTCAAAGATTCTTGCAGGGTTTTCCATTTGCTTTCATGTCTAATTGCTAGTTCTTCTTATGACAGTCTGATTCTGTGTTATTCGAGTCGTTGAGGAAGCTTGAATTGATGACTTTGACCGTCGATATCCTTAAGGTTTGTTTCATCTTTTGATGTTGAATTGAAGTATAAGAAGCATTTCACGGTTTGTTTCGGGGTCTACAACTGATTTCTTATACAAACCGTGCTTGTGCTTGGGCTTGTCTTCTGATAGGCAACTGAGATTGGAAAGGCTGTCAATGTCCTCAGGAGACATGGAACAACTCAGATTCGCCTACTTGCACGAACGCTGATAAAGTACTGTCTTCTCTTGCCTCAGCAGTTTGATTCTTCCTTTATTATATTTCAGCAAGTAACATGATATTGATGTACGAACGTAGAAAGCTAAAACACTGTTATCCAGGCTTTCAACTTTTGAGAATGCTCTGAATACTGCATAGCTAGTAGCTGGCATGACTTTGTTTATTTTAACTTTTTCCTTTGAAATGCAGTGGATGGAAGGTTTTGGTGGATGAGTGGTGTGATGCTACCAAGGCTCTTAGAGGTGGGAACTTGCTTATTAATGGAGAGTTTTTGCATTTTTGCAATTTAAATTGTTTCTAGAATCTGAATTGGTAAGGGTTTTAGGTGATGAAGGTACTCCAGAGTCTGTTAATCCATCTGTTGTCGAAGAAGAAGAAGAAGAGGAAGAAGAAGAAGAAGGGCTTCCATTTCCGCCTCTAGATGAAGCAGCTTTCTTTGCAACCCAGCCCACTTCAATGGAGCTCTCGCAGGTGCTTGTCTTTCTCTATAAATGTTTGATTCAGGCTATTCAGTTGCTCATGTATCCTTACCCAGACTAACTAAACTTGCCCTTTTCCTTTTCTGCTAATTTTCCTGTGCAGTTCTTTGATGGCATTGATGATTACGAAAGTGAGTTCAATTTGCCCATCTGTTGTGTTTTCCTTATGCAGCTTTTGTCTTTTGGTTCTTTCTTTTAATCCCAAATACATTGTTTCAGTTCCTCAAAGCAGTGGGGAATTCATAAAGAACCGTGATAAAGGAAGAAAGCCACTGGTTGAGAACCAAAATATGACAAAGCGGAAACAGCAAGTAACAAACGAGGCGAATGTACTAGTGAAGGACGACGAGAGTAAGCTAGTGAAAAGACAAGAAGCTACCATGAAGGGAAGTAAGCCATTGAACAATAATTCTGGACCTGGAAGACCACAAAAGGCAAGTGTTCAGCATAAGGCAAGTCACGAATTGAAGTTGCAGCAAAATCCCGTAAAGTTCACAAGTCAGAGAAAGCCTTCAATTGTTCAACAAGATGTAAGCATGAAATTTAATGCAGGTCTATTTATGGAATTTTAATGCAGTTTGAACGTGGGGGATTCTAATTTTATATTGTCTCTGTTCTTTTTCAACTAGAAAATTAAGTGTTCAGATGAAGCTGCTGTCCAAAAAAAGCTTGAAGCCACTAAGAGAAAACTCCAGGAACGTTATCAGCAGGCTGAGAATGGTCAGTCTTCTTCTAGAAAAATTAAATGTGATCTTCTTTTACATGTTTCATTTTCATACCGATACAAATTTAGTTGGAGCAATCATTTCCAACTCGAGTACAGAGAAATTCGAGTTGGGACTGGCATAAATTATCTCTATCAATGTGCCTCACAGCTTATTGATAAAAACATTCTTCATTCTTGTTTAACAGCAAAGAGGCAGCGGACGGTTCAGGTGATGGAGTTGCAGGATCTCCCTAAACAAGGACATGTCCAGAAAAATCCACACGGAAGACCTGGAAACTATAGTCGGAACTGGTTACACGGTCGGAGGTAACTTCCGTAGCTTCGCTGACTGGATTTTACTAGCATGTCCAACTTTCTTCCACCCTCAAATTTGGTGGAAGTATCGACATATGAACTCTGTAGTACCTATCACTTGCTTCAGAGCACTGGGAAAAGAATCCAAGCATTGAAGTGAGACTATTCTGCATCCAAAGCAAACCAACATTTGGAACACTTTTCTGTGCTTATCAAATTAGGTATACAGGCATTGTTGCATAGAATTTTGTGGAGCAAGTTAGAATTCTTGACTTGGTAATGTATTAACAATGTGTAGAGAACCCTGACATGAGCCTGCCCACTTAAGCAGCAGCTTCCCAGCTTAGTTTTTACTTATTCCTACTTCTCAGGAAAGATTAGACATTTACACCATGAGAATGTAATACATGTATTTGCACAGAACAAGTTCTGTTCATTGATGATTCTGTAAACTCACTGATATGAATGTACAAGTTCATAGGAGATTTTGTTTCTGATGTCAGCAAATGTGTGAGTGCTGTTTTAATCATTAACGGAATGAAATTGTTGGAGTTTTGACTTCATGGTGGCGGCAGCGTGCTGCGACGCTCAACTGTCGGCGCGTGGAAAATCTACCTTGTATATTCAAATCAGTTTTGCGTGTTATGGATAGTTGACGCTGACCTAAGACACAACAACGTGTCCTGTTCGGCCTTGTACATTTTTGACTTTTTATCCAGTCGACAGTATTCCGTATGGGCTCCACGCGCTTGAGGCTCCACGTGATATTCATGCTACCTACCTCACTTAATGCACATTCTCTCTCTCTCTCTCGCTCTCTCGGGTTGTGACTTGTGATGCTTATCCTTTAAATTTCTTTTATGTAATAATATATATAATTAATTAAATATATATATAAATATAAATTTTCCATAAAATAATATTTACGTCATAATCATAAGTATTTCTTATATGTAAAAATATATATAGTTGTGAAATATAATGTATAAAATTCTTTTATTTAAAATATTGTAGATAAGGATGCATTTCTTCTCTTTATTACTTAGGTCAATTAAGCTCTAACAAGGATATAACATATTTTCTTACCATAATTATTTCAATTTAAAAATAAAAAATTATACCAATAAAAGAAGTGTCAAAGACTTGAAGATATTTAGTAGTACGTAACTTTATCCGAGTAAAGAAGTTACTTCTGAATGACCAAATGAGCTTCTAAATAATATTTGACTCAAATTTGATTATCTAATTATTTTTTATAAGGTACATGGGAGTTGCAATTCTTTAATTGAAATTTAGCTAACCACCAACTAAATTTTCGGCAAGCAATTTATATGTAGGAATATCAATGAGCTCGACCACGAGCTAAGTGGCTTGTGGCCCAACCCCCAACCAAAGATTGACCGACACATGGCTCAACAGGTCACGGACAGGTAGGATTAACCTGATTCACTTTATATTTTTAAAAAAAGGTCAAAATGATATCATTTTTAAAGTAATGGTCAGGCAAGGCCGACCACTTTTAGCCCGTGACCTGCCCATAATTTGATCAATCTAAGCCAAAATCAGGTCAAGCAAAAGTCAAAATTACCATCCCTATTCATATAAGCCCTATAAAAGAAGTTTTAGTTCCTAACTAATAAGAAAGATTTATCAACAATATATAAAATCAAGAGAAAAGAAAATTTCCCTTTAATTATTAAAAAATTTTAATTATGAACTAAATTCTCTATCCCTCTTTTTTTTTTTATAAACTTGTGTTGCATATTTTTCATTGAGTGTTGTTAATAAACTAATAGTTCATGTAACAAGTTCTAATTAGGTAACACATTTTTCACATTTTCCACCAACTCTTATGGGTTAGAGTAGAATCTAGGCCATAGAAAACTTGTGGTGTTTAGCAGAAACGCCATGACTAGCAAGATGCCATGAAGGATAGAGAATCTAGGCCATGGAAAACTTGTGGTAAAGGCCATGGCCAAAAATTTGCAAATTCCTTCTTAAAATATTATATGGTCATCTTAAATTAAGACTATTAAAATTAAGTTTGAAAATAACATTAAGTATTTTTTACAAATGAATTATCCGAACCCGATTATCTGACCCGAGATTAATTGAGTTTCGAGTTTCAAATCGAACCATAAGCAATTCAAACCAAGCTCGAATTTAATTCATTGTCATCCCTTGTGTATGATTAAGACTAAGAAATTAAGAAGTAACTAAAAAAAATCGTAACTCCCTTTCCAGAAGAAAGAAAGAAAGAGCTAGGTGGGTCTGAGGAAGGTCCAATGACATGCACATCTTTCATTTTAATCACATGCTTTTGTCTTTTGTCATTTTCAAAGATTTGACTATCAAATAAGCCCTCACGAACCTTGACCGTGTTCACGAACTTGGTAACTGAATTTGTCGTATAAATGCATATTGATCAATTCTTAAGGATGACTAGATAATCATTTGAAGCGGTCAAAATCATTCATTATTATTTTAAATCTACGGTCAATACTGGAACTAAATTTTATAATTTATTCATTAAATTAAGCATTTCATATTGTTTATTCCTCTCAAATTATAATATTGGTCGTTAGAAAATTAAAATTAAATTATTAAACTAATTAGTAACTTATAATCACCAATGTTCATAATTTTTGTTTCCACCATAATATTGTCCGATTGATAATATTTTTATAAATATATTTTCTTCATAATGAATAAGATTGTATCTATTTATTTAATATATTTCAAAACTTTACAAAGTCTTGTGCTTTATAATCATCGTTATCACATCCAATCTGAAATTCCGCAATAAAACAGGGTCTAAGATTATTCAGATCCAAATTTGTAGGACTACACTACTAAACTTTGCTTAATTGAGTTTTGAGATCATCAAATTAAAGATTAATAGTTATTAATATCATAAACAATAAAATGCTTTTATTAATAATGATATGTTTTACAAGAAAATTGGTCAAAATTGTGTAATTTTGATTGCTTTTCCAACTTATTATGGTACTAAAAGTGCCAAAAGATTACTTTGTGACTTTGCTTTGTTCATAAGGATAAGAACAACTAGAGAAACATGTGTCCTTATCTTCTTAGCCAGATTCTCAAGATAAAATTAAGATCAACAAGGCACTTAATGTGGTTAAGCACATGTTTCCAATTTCAATTATACAAGTAATTCCATGTTTAGCCATCAAAAACACGAAGACCCTTTTGCTTGTACATCATCTTTACCACCTTTGAACCACAAGTTGATTGTGCCAATACGTAGAAGAGAGTGAAGAACACAAATTGTTCATCTGTAGTGGTATGAAGACCTTCGTACCAGAGGTTGCTTCAATGGCAACTTCAATAATGTGGAAGGTAAGTAGGTAACAACTAACATGGAGGATACGTGGAACTACAATGTCTTAGAATATTTGTGGTGGGAATCATTTGTTTGTTCAAGAAGGAAAGCCAGAGATTGAATTTCTTGTTAATGTCAAAACCATATTGGTATCTCCGTCCCTTGTACCTAAGCACTAAATGAAATCACTTGTTCCACTTACTATCTTCTACTTTATTTCATTTCATGTCGTGCACGTATTTCTTTAAGTCTCACATAAATGTGTGAATGAGATCAGATATAATAGAGTGAGAATAGAATAAGTGAAACAGGTGATCTGTTTTATATAAGTAGAAAGTAAAAAGAAAAGGAATTTAAAAAAAAAGTATTTATTATTTAAAATTATGTTAAAGTATATAATTTAATATTAAACTTTATATAAATAAGAGATTTATTATATAAATAAATACTAGCGTTAATGGGTTAACTTAAGTGACTATTTAAATATGAAAATTTTACTTCAATTTTAATACAAACATTAAGTGGTAGTTTATTTATCTTATCTTCTAAATTATTTAAAACACATTTGTAATATTAAAGATGTTAAAAAGTAAATTTTCATTAAATTTCGTTTAAATTATTTTAATATAAACTATAACATGACTATGCATGATAGAATTATGTATTATTCATACGATTTGATTTTAATAATAGATTTTATTAAAATAATTTGATAAAGCTAGCGTAAAAAGTTTACTTTAATTATTTTTAATACTTATAAAATCTTATTTAAGGTTAGTATTATTATAAAAAATTATAATTTTTATCTCAAAAAAGGCATAACATATTTGAAATTTCTTAATTTAGTGCAATTTCATAAATATTTCAAAGATTGTACAACTAAAGTAAAAGCGTTGTTTTTATTGATATAATTAATAGTTAAATACTCACATGATATTTGATGAACATATTAGTTAAAACAACCTTTTAACCTATGAACATATTGGTTAAAACAACCTTTTAACCTAAGGCTATGTTTAGTTAGGGATTTATTAATGGAATAGAATGAAATATAATATTATTATATCATTTGAGATGATGGTTTATAATGGAATGGAATGAGATAGAAGAACATGGTTTCATATTAGTTCTCGTTCCATCATAACCAGTAAAAATAAAAAAACTTCAATTTAGAAAGTTTAGGATGGAATATAAAATGATAAACAACTTTACACTATATTATATTATAAACCTCCATCTAAACAATAGTTCACTATATTATATTATGAACTCTTACATTTCTCCCGAACAATAATTTTCTAATATTATATTTGTTTACATTTCATTCCATTATAAATCATTTCATTCCGTTCTATTCTATTAAAAAATTTTCGTCCAACTAAACATAGCCTAATTCATACGACATTTAAAATGCTAGTTTCGAAATTAAAAATTTTAAAAATTTTGATACTAAATTAAAAGAATCATATAAATTAATATTATTTAATTTGTCAGTCGAAACAAAAAAGCCATGCCTAATTTCCAATCATCTTTTAAGTTGAAATAACAAGTAAAGGCAACGAGTGATAGCTGAGAAGACTTAGACTTTAGTAATAAAGAGCAGAAGATTATCCTTGTTATTATGGTTTGCCACCTCATGTACAAGTGTATAGATATATAAGAGTTATTGGCAACTTGTCGCCTACTAAACACATCTCTTTCCTTCAAAGTACCTTTCCAAAAGGTACAAATCTTGTCAATCCCATAAGCTTTTTAAAATCAGAGTTTCAATAGACTAAGAATTAGGGTTACATTCCTGTAAAACTAAATCAAACCTTTAATGGTGTTAAAGATAATGTCATAGAAAATGTATACC
>JAOSBK010000204.1:2078001-2091319 GCA_027568895.1 Erythroxylum shatona
GTCTAATTAATTAATTTCAATCTAATTGAAAATAATTAATTCTAATTTTAGAAACAACTTTTCTAATTAATTAATTTTAATCTAATTGAAACTAATTAATTCTAATTTTAGAAACTAATTTTTTAAAATTAATTAAGAGTCAATATAATTATTAATCTTAATCAAATTAAGAAAAACAATTATCTTAATTTTGGAATTGAATAGACAAATTAATTTAATTTAACATTCCAACCCTTTGAAAATTAAACTAAAATTTAAAACATTCTTAAACCCAAATTAAGAAAAATAATCATCTTAATTCTTAATTAATTTTAGAATTGAATAGACAAATTAATTTAATTTAATATTCCAACCCTTTGAAAAATTAAACTAAAATTTAAAACATTCTTAAACCTATGTCCAAAGAACCCTTCTTCTTCAATAAAAAACCTAAACATCTATTGTCGTCGTCAGCCTCCACTGCCATCTTTTTATTCATCTTATGAATTTTGCATTCACATAAATTTTGTGTTCACATCTTATGAATTTTTATTCCGAGTTCTTGGCATGGACTGTCCCTTTCTGTCTTGGTGGAGACCTTAACGTCCTCCGTCATCGTCAAACAGACCGCATTTTCAACCTCGTCGTTGTTCGTTTATATTTAGTAGAGATAGTTTGCGCTTTGGAATTTTCTATCGTAAAAAGAGTACAAAAATATTGTTTGTTGTTTGTTGGATACCCAAATCTGGGACATCGTCGGCCAGATCTGGGACGCCGCCGGCCAAGAACGATATAGAGCAGTCACAAGTGCGTACTCTCCCTCCGACTATGGCTTCTCACAGTGACAATGTCGAATCTCGAATTAAAATAGTCGCCTCCACTGTATGTGATGATACCCAATCCCTAACTGCTGTAAGTACCTTTTCTCTTTCTTAAACACAAAATAAGAGATATGTGCTGTAAGTTGTAGGGACTGTTGTTGTGGGAAATGCGTAAACACTTTCTCTCAAAATGGGAATAAGGAAATATGTCTAACAAAATGGAAAATTTGCAGGGACTGCTGTTGTGGGAAGAAGGACTCGATTCTACGTCCAAGGAGAAAGGTGTTGAACATTTTTTAATCTCAGCCAAACTTTACCCACAAAATGCTCAAGCTTTCAAGTACCTGGGACATTACTACTCTAATTTTCCTTTCAATTCTTAGAGGGCTCTCAAATGTTACCAGAGGGTTATCTCTCTTCATCCTGATGATTCTGATTCAGGTGATGCCCTCTGTCAGTTGTTGCGCTAATCTGGTAAAGAGAACTTGGAGCTCGCCTCCTATAACAAAGCCTCCAAAAAAGAAGTTATTTTAGGTAATCACTCATTGGTTAAGATGGTATTAACTATTGATGCTTTTATGGGATTAATTTTTCTCGACATTTCTGTGTTATTGAAAACTTACTGATACCTTGAAGGTTGTCATAATCAGAAATGTGCTCCATGCTTTCGGAATCTGAATAGGCAAAGACAAGTCTCCCAGAGAGCTTTAGAGCTTCTTACCTATGAGATGAGATATTGTGATTAAAAGATAAAGCATTGAATTACTCCTATGACTACAGCTAATTATGATAATATGTCCCTGATTTACTGAATTTATATCATTTTCTGCTTATTTTGCATTTGTTCGCAACTGAAACTTCATTGAATCAGATAAAAAATGCTTATTTTACATGCATAATTGGGATCATCTTTAGATAATAGGTGCTAACAAATAAATGTATGCTCCTGAGCCCTTTGATGTTGGGAGATTCTTGCAAGTGGATGCTGTCTCTAATGGCCAAAAGTTCACTGTGACTACCGGTGGTGCCATTCATTCTGGTTTATATTCAATACTAAAACTGATTTTTGGCAAGAACAAAATGGACATGTGATTGATTCACTTATTATTGCCTGTACTTTGGACAAGAATGAATGATTTGGGCTCCCCAAAGAAACAAAACAGTTTGTGGTGGTTGTTTTTACTACTAGGATTGATTTTCAAAGAAATACTGCTAAAATCCTTCCAACAGCTGCAGGATTGGGAAGCTATGTAGAGACACTTCTACGAAAATCAAGCGCAGAGTTCAATGTGCGTAAACACTTTCTTTCATATTTTCCTTAGCCATTTTCCAATAAATTTGGATTCAGGAAACATCTGACATTGTATAGTATAGTATAAAATCAATGTGACTTCTTCGGTTTTTCTTGACTGTTCGCCATTTCAGCTTCTGGCATAGCAAGTTATTTGACAATTTGATGGATTTTAATGTAGGTTGTCATTTCCCAAATGAATGGACAAGACCATCCATCACATTCTGTTCATGTATTCAATGTGGGTAAAATGAGGATAAAGCTTTGTAGGGGCTGGATTACAAAGGCCAGAGAAATCTATTCCACATCAATGCAGGTACTTATTTTGTGTCTAGATCAATCAAAAGAGTTTTCTGGATAATATTGACGAGTTATTACTATGAAATCTTTGAGCCTGACCTGTTTGTGACCTGGTAAAACTTTCTTGGCTTTCGACCAAATCTTCTTAACTGAAATGATACTGCACGCAAGCTTGGTGGACATTGAATTTTGCATAGTTTCAAGTTGCATTTGCACTCTCACATTGAAAATTTTCATTCTTCTAGTTGTGTGGAGTTAGATCCGATGGTACCGCTGCAGCGAAGCAATTGTTTTGGCAACCAAGGAAGGGCCTTTCTTTTGTATTAACATTCGACTCTGATCGAGAAAGGAATGCAGCTGCAATGCTTGCAAGGAAATATGCTTTTGATTGCAATGTCAGTATACTAATTCCCATACCTTAACATGCTTGTGTTTCTTTCCTTATCCTTAGGATGTCTTCCATGCTTCCCTTCTTAAACTAATTTAGGATTCGGATAAATGAGCAAAGCATTTACAGTGATTTCTCTCAGAATTTGTAACAACCTTATAAACAGTTCAAGGGTTGTCTTCTGTTAATAGTCTTGTATTATCTTCTTCTCTGCTTTCTCTTGATGTATTCAACCGTACATCGACAGGTCATACTTGCCGGACCAGAAGATCAAGTGTAGACATAAAAACAGAACTAACCAAGTGTGTTTAACAGATGCTGAGTAATCTATCAGTAATGGTGTGCATTTGTTTTTGGCGTGGCAGAAGAAAAGAAGAGTTGAACTTTGAGTTTCTTCTCTTAATCTGGTTGAAGTTTAGGCACTGTTTTTATAATTTGCCTGTGAAGTTTCATCAACACCATTCAGTGTATTTGATCTTTTCTTGCTTGATTCATATGTACTAATCAGTTTTGTTGTAGTTTTCAGGCATGGTTTTTGTTTGCCTACTACTAAGTCTGTTGTAACAAAGTTGATCATTGCTTTATTAATTGTCTTTTGCTTATGTCTTTTTATTCTTCCCAATTCGAGTCCAAGTCCGAGTCCGATCAACGCAAAAAATTATAATATTTCTAAAATCATACCATTTGAACCTTAAATTATCAGAGTTTCATCAAGTAAGATTAAGGTAACTTTTTTTTTGTAAAATAAGAACATTAATTTCTAAATTTAAGATATTTACGATATGAAACCCTAAATCTTTCATTATATTCAATTATATTTTGTTTGAATTCTTTTGATATTCAAAAGTAAAATTGTTAAGAAAAAATCAAATTATTGAATAAATATTATGATTTAATTAAAAAACCAAAATTTAAGATAATGTTTTATGTAATGCTCTACCTTTGGTATCAAAAGTGTCAACAAATAGGTGCAATAACGGCTATAAAAAACGTGGACCACTCAACACCGTTGGATTTATAACGATCCAAGGGCCAGAAATCAAAAGAAACTCGACCGTTGCAAGTGTGAAGAGAAAGGTTCCCTCAGCTTCAAATATGGAAGTCGTTCGCGGTTTATCATTTCCTTTTGTATCTCTTCACTCTCTCTCTTTTCGACGGTCCAAGAGAAGTTTAAGAGAGAAAGAGAAAAGTAGAATCTGAGATTTGGTTATTGACGTTTGGTGTTTTGTAGAGATTCGAGTTGGGAGTTCATTTCAGTGATTAGGGGGGAAAAAATGGCTTCCAGACCTGTTGTTCCACAACAAGCCAGAGGTAACCTTAACCCCTCTTGTCTCTGTATCTCCGAGTTGGGTTGTGAGGTTTTCTTTTGATCTTTTCTGGGTTTTGGTTCCTTTGTGTTTAAAGGGTTTTCTTTTCTTTATTGGCATTTCATTCCTTGGACGAGTATATTGGTATTTGGTGTAGAATGGGTTATATTTCTTTTGTTTCTTCCAAATGATTGTCAAAATCTTTTCTTTTTGCTTCCTTGTATCTCTTTTTTCCTTTTGTTTTTGGTAGCTTTTTTTTTTTGACAATGCTTTTGATAGCTTTTCTTTCATATTGTTTGTTTCGGGTGGAAAATCTATGATGGGCAAGAGAAAGAAGTTGTCTTTTCTTATCATTAAGTTCTGGGTTTCTGTAGGTGTTTAATGGATAATATGCACCGAATGTGTTTGATAATTCGTTTCCTTCAGGAGACGCAGTTGTAGGAGTTAATAATAAACAACAGAAGAAAAATGTGGCAGCTGTGGAGGGAAGAAGCCGTCGTGCCCTTGGTGATATTGGTAATCACAGTTGGAGGCTTGGAGCAGTTGATGCTAAAAAAGACCAGGCTCAGATATCTAGACCCCTAACAAGGTTTCTCTCATCCCTCTTCTCTCTCAAATCAAGATTGGAAGCTGTTATATAAGTTTGAGAGATTTAATGTTTTTCCTTTTACTGAATTCTTTTATTAGGAGTTTACGTGCACAATTGCTGGCCAATGCTGAAGTTGCCGTTGTAGCAGAGAACAAAAAGGTTGATGATTCACTCACTTTCCATGACTTCTCTAGTATCGAACAATCCGATTAGTTTGTGTCTGTTTGTACCTGAGTTTGGATTTTGTTCGTTGGTTGAAATGCAGAAACAAGTTTGTGCCAATGTCGATGGAGCTGAAGTGGGTAAAAAGCCCGTAGTTGCAAAGGCAAACAAGAACAAGAAAGTCACCGTCAAGCCAAAGCCTGAAGAAGTAATCGAGATAAGCCCTGATTCTGTTGAGCAAGAAAGGCATGAGAGGAAGAAAAAGGAAGGAGAAGCATCGACAAGAAAGAAAGCACAGACCCTTTCTTCAGTCCTTACTGCTAGAAGCAAGGTGAAGTTTCAAAGCTATTACTGCTTGCTTCGAATGGCTTATAATTTATCAACTTTTTACCTTAATCTTATGTTAATTTAGGCCGCCTGTGGCCTGGGAAACAAACTAAAGAAGGAGATCATCGACATTGATGCAGCAGACGCCAAGAATGATCTTGCTGGAGTAGAATACGTGGAGGGCATTTACAAGTTCTATAAGCTTGTTGAAGTAAGTTTTCTCTCCTGTTCTGCTAAGCCCGTTCAGAGTTTTTTGCTGTGCCTTGACACTGTCAAATTTGGGATGCAGAATGAGAGTAGACCTCGAGATTATATGAGCTCTCAACCTGAGATCAACGAGAAGATGAGAGCAATTCTGGTGGATTGGTTGATAGATGTACACCAAAAGTTTGAGCTATCACAAGAAACTCTTTTTCTCACAGTCAATATAATCGATAGATTCCTTTCACAGAGTACTGTTCCAAGAAGAGAACTTCAGTTGCTAGGCATGAGTGCCACACTAATAGCCTCCAAATATGAAGAAATCTGGGCACCTGAGGTAGATAATCATATTGTAAAAGCCTTCTGAAACAATGTTTCCGACATTTATCTAATCCAAGTCAATGCAGGTTAATGATCTAGTGTGTATTTCAGACAGAGCTTATTCTCACGAGCAGATACTTGTTATGGAGAAAACTATACTGGGAAAGCTGGAATGGACACTTACAGTGCCTACACACTATGTGTTCCTTGCTCGTTTCATGAAGGCTTCGATTCCTGATGTGAAAGTGAGTGTGATCATATTATGAATAGTTGCTAGCTTCTTGATTATTCCAACAGTAACTTAAGGATGGCTTTTTGATTTGTGTAGTTTGAGAATGCGGTGTACTTTCTTGCTGAGTTGGGTGTGATGCATTACGAAACTATAACGTTCTGCCCTTCAATGGTGGCTGCCTCAGCAGTTTATGCAGCTAGATGCATTCTGAGCATGACACCTCTCTGGACAGATACACTTGAGCATCACACTGGCTATTCAGAGTCACAGCTGAAGTGAGCGTTCTTCGTCTTCTTCTTTTTCTCCTCCTAATTCCTAGGAAATTGTTTTGACTCATGTTTTGGTTGCAGAGACTGTGCTGGACTTTTGGCTTTCTACCATTCAAAAGCTGCAGAAAATAAGCTTCAGACTGTGTTGAAGAGATACTCGAGTCCTCTAAAAGGAGGTGTTGCTCTTCTTCCACCAGCGAAATGTCTCCTTTCTGGTGTTTCTAACTAACATTCAATGAAGTGTGGATTAAATTGAAATCTCTTCAGGTGTATATGGGCAGTTTCCTATGGTCTTTTGGGCCACCATTAGAGAGCTAGCTCACATAGCTCCATTTTCACAGCCATAAACTTCATTTGTGTATTTCTAGTGAATTTTAATGTTTTCTTGAGCTCAGAGTTTGTTTTAACCAGTGAAATGTCTCCTTTCTGGTGTTATTAACACTCAATGAAGGGTGTACTGTGAAGTGTATATGGGCAGTTCCTATGGTCTTTTGGCCACCATTAGAGCTCCATTTTCACAGCCATAAACATCATTTGTGTACTCTATAGCCGAACTTTACAGGTATCACAGGCCTGCTTTTCTTTTGGATTCAGAGCGACCCAATGGGTCATTGCAATCGACCGTATCAATGGTTATGGATGAAGGGGATAGAATAGGTCCGAGTAAATGGGACAAAAGATTTGGAGTCATTGCAATCAGCCTCTAATTTAATCAATCCTTATATTTGTCCCGTTTAAAAAGGTACTATTAGATCTTTTTAGACCTCACGTATCAGCGAAATTTTTATTAATTTATTACATGTGTCTGTTTTGTTAATCTAAGCGAAATTTTTATTAATTTATTACATGTGTCTGTTTTGTTAATAATTTAGATTTTGATACTCCTTCCTGATCATTGACAACGGTATACTTTTTTCTGTTTACAAGAAAATAACTTTTTTCCCCTACCAATATTGTAAACATGATAATTATGAGTTCGATTAAGCGATTTGAGTCAGACTTGAAGTTTAATCAAATTTGATTTACATAATCTACTTTAATTTCTCAAAATTTCAAGTTTTTCATAATTTTTTATAAATAAAATTTTCATAATTACAAATTAAATTAAAATACTTAAGGAGAGAGTTTAGATAATTTATATCGAACTATTGACGATCTCCAAGAGGTAGATATAAAGTCTAATCAAATTAAATCAAACCAAAATTATCAAACCTATACGCTAACGTTTAGATTTCACAAATATCACTTAATTAACAGGCTATAATCTCACTTTTTTTTATAAGGAGGAAATCGATTCTATTATATATCAAATATACATTAAATAAAATTTTGAAGTCATATAATGACTCATTAATCATGTAATTTACATAAGTCAACAATTTAATATAATGATTAAAATTTTGATTTGACTGCAAAAATCGTGAATTGGGTTTATCTTAATAAACTTTGTTGTTAAAAATTAATTGATTTATTAATTAATTGTAAAATTTATAAACTAAACCAATTAAATTTTATTTAATAGTTTCCTTCTTCAATTAAACTTCATCTTCTTTTATGGGTAAGTATAATCTCATTCTTTAATCATATTTTAAAATTTTAATTTTGTTAAATCTTGACTCAATTTTATAATATTTTTAAGTTTTAAATCTCTTAATTTATCGGTTTAATTTTTAATTCAATTTATAAAACATTGAAATAATATTAGTAAATTCAAGTATTTCTGCCCCTTGCACTAGCATGATTAAGATATGAAGATTTATTAGGGAGCCTTCCAACCACCAATTAAACCATTATTAGCTTTTAACTGATTCATTCCCATTCATACAAATGGTCCTATTAAACGGGAATAGATCACTTGTATCAGTTTTGTTGTTCCAACTTTGTTCTAGTCTATCTCATCCTTACATTTATATGGGTAGATTAATCTTGTCACTTTTGAAATTAGAAAGAAAATAGTGTTTAATAATAAATGAAATTACCTGTTCCAATTTGACCTATATAAGTATGTGAATGAGATAGATTAAAACATAATTAAAACAATAAAATTAAAACAAGTAATTTCTATTAAACACTCTTTTCTTCTAATTTTGAAAGTGACAAAAGACTAACCTCTTTCATAATTATTTAGTACTTTTTTACATTTATTATCACCAACTTTTCTCTCCACGTAAGTGTAATTTATGGGTTAGATAGGAGGCAAGATAATTACGTTATTGGCCATAATTGTAAGAGCATTATGACCTTTTGAGAAGAAAAATCTTGAACATATTAGAACAAAAATTGTGAAAATGTTACCACACATAAGCATGAAGCATCATTGAAATTCTTGTTGCCTCACTTAATTTATATACTTTTGAAAGTGACTAATTTTTAGTACCAAAAAATAATTATTAAAAAATTAAATCTGTTTAGTCGGTTGAAAATTTTAAATTAATTAATTTTTTAATTTGGTTTATGTTAGTAACCCTTTGTTATTAAAGAAAGATTAATTTATTAATTAATAAGTCAATTTTCTTAAATTAACTAGTTTTTATAAATTAATAGTTTTTAATTAGAATTTAACTTTTTAATAAGAAAGGACAACGATATTTTTAATCTTATTTTAAATTTTTCACTTAAGTTATATAACGGTATAATATACGGCTAAACTTTAAAATTTTTATTTTAATGGTTTAATTTTGATTTTTAAAATATTGCCGAAAAGAAAAGCTATTTATAAGAAGAAGAAGAAAGAAAAGAAATTAAAGAAATTGGAATTAACTAGAGACAGCTTGGCTTAATCATGGTTAAAGTTGACAAGGTTACACTTAATTAAGTAAGCTGAACCCTACAAATAAGATTATTATGACTAATAATGATTATGAATCAATGGAAAAATCTGTTTTATTTTTTTTTCTTCTTGGTATGATCCAAACTGACCTCACGCTTATCTCTATTCGCCAACAAACGCATTGCATTTAATTTTTTTTTCCTATAAAAATTGAAGACAAGCAGTACAGATCAGCAGCAAATGTGTAGCAGTTGTTACATGGTGAAGTCTAATCAATGTTCATGATGATGGATCGCAGTTAAGACCATTAAAGACCTTGTTCTTGCCTGTGTTCCCACCAAAAACACATCTCCTTACCCAGCAAACATCCATGGTGGTTCGTACCCTATTGAGTAAATTGGTGGCATCGTTCTTTTCTGAGTTTACAGCAAATAAAGTTTCAGTGTATATATATTATATAACATAAGAATATGAAGGAGTTCGGTGCAATAAATCCCCCAGAAAAATAGTAAATGAAATGAACAAACCAAAGTAGCTTTTCATCAATGTTTTGGTCCTCAGGAACAGTATACGTGACTGACTGTTCTTCAAAGCTTGAGTGACAATATTGCAACACGCTCGTTTGATGGTGCTAGGTCCCATATAACACTTTCTTTTTTTCCCCTTAATCTAAACAATGTTAAGCCTATATGTCATTGTTTAGGTGTTAAGCCTATATGTCATTGTTTAGGTCGTTCGGATTAGCGTAATCGAATTACACGATCCGATTATTCGTATTAGACAAACTAATTATGAATATAATCCATGTTAACAGTTTCAATACATAAGGCAGTCGTTTTAGCTATGTAATAAACAATGTCAATCACATTAATGTAATTGAATTATGTGATTAAATTATGCATATCAAACTAATTAATTATCAATATAATCTACGTTAAGTGTTTGAATACATAAGGCAGAAGTTTGAGCTTATGCAATAAAGATGATTAATTTGGTCATCTTTCCTTAATCTAATCAATGTCAAACCTATATATCATTGTTTAGCTCGGTCGAATTAACGCAATTGAATTACGTGATTGGATTATGCCCATCAAACGACCTAATTATCGGACATGAGCAGGCATAATCCATGTTAACTATCCCAACACATATGGTGGATTATTCTTCTTCTTCTTTTCTTTTTTTGTTTTCAATAAGAAGTTTGATTATGGCAATGTGTTTTTGAGCACAGAATGAGAAGCTTGATGGTAGCAGTAATGTTCCAATAATGATAGGACCAGGGACTTTGACCAAAAGCTAGAGTAGAAAGGGAAGAGAGAAAAGAAAGAAAAGGTAAAAACTGCATGATAAAAAGGGAAGAGGCTCTCTTAGTTGCTTGCAATAGCAATAAATTTTCTTTGCCTTAATCATGCTGCGCATGTACTCATTTGCTGTCCCAATCTCCAGAGGATTTGGTTTTTCTTGCTTCTTGCCCTCCTAAAGGCCGTTCCACTCAATTATATGTATATACATATGTATCTTTTTACCCTAATTCACACAACTAGATGTTTCATTCATATATTGTGTCTTGGGGAAGACTCTTCATCTTTTATAACTTTACATATGCATATAACTCATAGACCAAGACCAAGACTGTGAAAAGGGAAAGCTTTAGTCTCTTTCTAATCATTTTTAGGATTTTTTTTTCTTTTTAAATGTTATTTTTGGATGTGAAAGCAAATAATAATAAGAGAATTTATTAAAAGCAATTGGGACTGTTTCAAACTATATTGATATATGAGTTCAAGAAAAAATATTTCTATTTTTAATTTATTAATTTTTAATAATTAATATAATATTTTTCTCTCGTGTCTTTCTTTATTTATAATTTGATATTCTGGTGTTCTGAAATTAGAAAAAGCACATCAATTCATCCCAAACATGTACCTCCTTTACTCTAAGGTTAGTTAATTAGACGCTTTCTTAAGAATTTATAGTTAATCAATTAGTTATATAGCTTATAAACCAATACTAAGAAAAGGGAAAGCTTTAATCTCTTTCTAATCATTTTAGAAGGAAATTTTGGTTTCTTAATGTTAATTTTTGGATGTGAAATCTTCATTAATAAATGAAAAGATTAATAATATTATTAAATAAAAACAATTAAGACTATTCCATACTATATTGATATATGAATTCAAGAAAAATTTAAAACATTAAAATTTCTCTATAGATTGTCTTTCTCTTTGTTAATAATTCGATATTCTGAAGTCCTAAAAATAAAAAATATACATTAATTTATCTTGAATTTGTAGTTCCTTTACCCTAAGAATAATTAGATGCTTTCTTAAGAATTTGTGATTAGTAAATAATTGAAGGCCATGGTATCAAAAGTCATACAAATTGAGCTACCAAACTACTTCTTGGAGAAAAATTAAGAGTATCAATGAAAGGAGTGGAAAAATGTTTTTTTTTTTTGTGTAAAAAATTGTAGGTCTTCACTTATGCCTAGATCCCTTTCTGATCACAATTAAAAGTATGGATACTTTGCAGGACATGTTATGAAGATTTATGGGTCACTACCTTTCTGTTCTATTTGTCTGTGCAAAAATAAAAAGGAAAAAAAAGATATCCAAGTGTCCATGACTTTCATGCATACACCTTTCCTTGTTCTCCAATTACAAAAAAAAGAGAATATAAAGCAACTATGAACATCATCATTTCTTCTAAGAAAGTGATGACTACTAGCATTTTGGTATATATTGACCTCCCACCCCTTTATGTCCCACCAAAGTCGTGAGTATAACTTTTTTTTTTAATATAGCATCTTGTGAAAATTCTCAAATTGAATACTGTATTTTTCTCTATTTTCCAAAAACTATCAATAAAAGGGTATACTAATCTGTTTTTTTTATATCAAATTTGGTAGTGATCAAAGTGTTATTTCTCATATACATAACCAAAGACAAATTTCATCTCCAATGTCAACTCTAAACAACAATTGAACTATGATTTCTTTTTTTCATCCACCAAACTTTGGCTATAAATGTTTCTTTTTTTTTTTTACAGAATTTTTGCTGTGCTAAGTGAAATCCATCATAACCCACCACAATTGACCTCAAAATTAAAGCTAACACACAAAAATCAGGTTTGAACAAAGATATTGGATGGTCATGTTTGTGGGGGGTAACTACATCTTGTAAAGGGGTCCACTTTGACATCCTAATTAGGTAATGGTTGTCCCTCTTTTCAAATTATGCAACCATGGAGTGCATTATGACCATTGACTAAATTACTTTTGATAAACTTCCTGTTTTTTATTAGCTTGTCAAGGAATTTATTGTCATCACAACTTTAAGAAAATGCAACATTTGCTTGATCAAATTGACCTACTTTTCTTTTCTTTTATGACTTAATTACTATTGACTGAAAGAACCTTATATTTTAGCCTAGTCCTAATTAATATCACTTAAAAATATTTTTATCATACTTTCATTGTTTCCATGTATATTTGATTAATTTTATTAATGATTTTGTTGATTAATTACTATTTCGATTATTTGAATAATGAAGATTGTTGTTTACAAATATTTAGAAAAAGTTTAAGGTCTGCTTGGTTTTATTGTAATCTTTAGTTTTTAGTTTTCAATTTTAAATTCAGTAAAAATTGATTGAGTTTTTCATTTCTGTTTTTAATTTTGATTCCCTTTAGTTTTCATATATTATGAAAAGTATAAAATTTTTTCTATTTTTATTATACAATTTTAAAATTTATAGTTTTTAATATAAAATTTAAAATATATTAAAATTCATATGTTTCAAAATTCTGAGATAGTTATTTATTGAAATAACGTATTCAAATAATAAGAATATTTTTAATAATTTAAAATAAATTAATAAACAATATTAGTTTATAAATAATCTTAATAGTTAATTACTTAAATAAAATATAATAATTTATTAATATTTACTAGCAAATATTATATAATAATTTTAATTAATTATTTCATAACTTCAATCTATTAATAATAAAAATGTAACTCCATTAATATTAATAGATAGGTAAGATCTTAGTTTTATTTAAAAAAAAAGATAAAATCAAAGGTGAAAATTAATTAAAAACCACAAAAGTGAAATCATGTTTGTAATACAAATGTGGAATGAACATTAGTTATACAATTAAAAGTTGGAAGAGTTCAAAAGTAGCATATGAATAGTATATACGAAATTGTGGAACCAACACTTAGTGTTTACTCCCTCTTATTCAAAATAAGTGTCGTTTTAGAAATATGCACATTTATTAAAAAAGCTAGTGAAATGTTTGATATACCCTTATTAATTGCATGTTGAATTGTCTTGAAAATGTAATCTGTATAATTAGG
>JAOSBK010000204.1:2093953-2106723 GCA_027568895.1 Erythroxylum shatona
AGGAGCCTAACTAATTATGTACAGCCTGTCAAGTGAGAGCACAAATATGACTACAACAAATTAATCATTCTCAACATACATTAACATTAACAAATAAACATAAATTTTTGTTTTTATTTAAAAGAAAAATATAAATAAAAAACTAATAACAAAAATTGAAAACTATAACACTAAAATAGAAGTAGAATCAAATGGTCGCTACTGATTCATAGTTTTTACGTCTAAGCAATTCAAATCACTTCAATTTTTTAATCATAAAATTTTACTATTGCCCATTTGAAAAAAAAAAGATCTTATTGAGTAGTGGTAAGGGAAAGTTAAAACTTAAAAGAAGGGTACATGTACCCTATCTGCACACAATGACATATGAAAATGAAGATGTAAGGCAGCCAGACGGGTGAAAAAGTTCTGAAATCTTTCAAAAGCATTAAATGAGGTCCTATTGTAAAACAATCAAATTTGTAAAATTCATGGGATTAAAAAAAAAATAAATATGCCAATCTCTAAAATTATTCTAAATAAAGTTTGGCTTATTTGAGAAAAAATAATTTTAAAAACGAAAAGAAGAAAATTTTTTAATAAATTGATTTATCTTAATATTTTGTAAACAATTATCTTTTACTAAATTTTCATAGAATTGTATATAATAGTCAATTATATTATTAACTTATATTAAAATAATTTGATGAATGCTTAATAATATATATTTTAATTTTTTAATTCTACAAATTATTTTTCTTAATAATTTAGAATAATAAAGGTACATCTTAAAATGAGTAAAATTATGATTAATCCTACTTTGCATTAATCCCACTTTATGGAAATAGTATATTAATGTTAAATTAGATATCTAAATTCTCCCGTAAGTTTGACATATCCGAACTTATATGAATCGCTTCGAATACTCTTTTTAAAATAAATTTATTTTAGTTTAATTTAATTTGCTTTAATTTATAAGTCATCTAAAACTAATCAAAATTGAACTAAAAATAACTAATTACCTATTCTATTTTTTACTGTTTTAAGCTTATTTTACTTATGGCATTCACATATTTATGTTATAACAAATAAGAGGAGATGAAATGAGTTATAACATGTTTGATTTCATTTGCACGAGTAGTGCATTAAAGAAGAGAATCTCTAGATACGATACGCCCAAGCAAAATCACTAAGGAGTCAGGACTCTGCATGCTCTCTTATTAATATTATCTCAGGACTAGCAATAACTAAAGGTATTAGAAATATCGGTAAAATTTATTTTTACTAGAAAGGGTCAAGAATGTATTGACAAAAGAGTAGGGTCAAGAATGTACTGACAAAATAGTGATTAAAAGTGGCCGGTATTGATGAAAATTTAATAGAGATGAGATTTTAGGTTCGGATATATTAAAAAGAGATAATTTGATAATCTCGTAAAAAGATGCAAGAAAATAATATTTAAATGGTGTAAAAAAATGAAAGGATCTAAAAAGAATAGAAAAAAAGTAATTGAGATGTTGAAACTTATCGAAGACATGGTCCGAAATAGAAAACTGACACGGATAAAAGATCTCACTTATAGAGACTTTTTTAAAAAGTCTTTTAAACATTTTCTTTCGGATATCATTTTATAGTTATTTTTTCTTATTATTATATTTTTATGTAGTACTTCTTTTTAGTTATTTAGCCTAATCAGTATGTTACTTAGTCTAATTATTATCTTGCAATGGCTGGTTTTATTTTTTTTACCTGTCTTTTTCATTATTTGTGTTTTTAATTTTTATTATGTCCTATATGTACTATATTATGTATTAAATTACATTTTTTATGTAAACATATTTATTTATATTTTGTGTTATATATGGATCTATCGAAAACAACCTCTCTACTTACTAGGATAAGTATATGTATTATTGAAACTCTCAGGACTTCGCATTTCTATGAGTGTTTAATTTAATTAATATCTTTAAAAAATCATTTTTGAAATTACATTAGAATTTAATAACTCTAAATATTGATTTGTGATGCTGCTCAACTTAAAAGTAGCATTCAATCTTCAATAACTGACATAAATATACCTATATTAAAATGTCACTAATATTATTTTTAAAATATTAAAGTACATTTTTATATTTTAAAAATATTAAAATATAATATTATATTATATAAAGATATGTACTTAAACTTTTAAAAAATGATCAAACATTTGATCAATTTTCTCCCGAACCTACTAATATTGGAAGGCCAGTTGATATCAAAGTGAACTAAAAATAAAACATATGTTGAATTTATAAATACTAATTAGATTGAACCAAATCACTTAATTTATTAGACCGCCATAAAATCGAGTAAAGATTGAATAAAATTGAAAAATATTTTTCTTACTAATAAAAAATTTAAATGTTTAATTAAAAATGAGATTGTTAAATAAAAATTAATCGACTTATTTTAATTTTAAAAAATAATCAATTTACAAAAATTGATTAATTAATTAATAAATTAAACTTTTTTTAAAATAAAAATTATTAAATTAAATAAAAATCAGTTTTTAAAGTATTTCTTTATTTGCTCACGAGGTATCCTAAGAGAGCCCCAATTGTAAGAACGACATCTTTAAGCTATCCACACCTAAACTAATATTCGCTCACACCGAGTTAGTCCGTAAAAAGTAAACTGCTGGCTAAACAGATTTTTCCGTTCATAAAACTTAAACTGGTTAGGAGATAGAGTGTCGAACCACGATAAATTATATGGACATGGGAAGTATACGTATGTCAGAACTCCAAAATTCAGCGTTTTTATTGTTAGAAAATATATAAAACTAATTGAGTTGGCCTCACACAACAGCTTAAGTTATTGTGGTGAAATGGTCGCTTAATATGGTATCAGAGCCTCTATGACCAAATGGTCATGAGTTCGAATCCTACCACCCACCTATTCTAATTAAATTAAGCACAAGGTAAAATAGGCATGTGCAAGTTTCAAGTCCAAAAGGTTTTCACTTCATGGGGTGTGTTAGAAAATATATAAAATTAATTGAGTTGATTTCACACGACAGTTTAAACTATTGTAATAAAATGGTCGTTTAATATTTATATTTCTAATATGTTAAAGAGCGAGAGAGAGAGAGAGAGTTTTCGTATCTGTGTAAACTGTAAAGGCATTTACTCCCACATGCAGACATACTTTCTTTAATGATTCTTTTCAAAAAACATGTATAAGAAAAGGCATTACATTCACAGAGAACCACAGAACCGACAAGCCTCGCAGTGCATTAAAGATGGTTTTTAATACGCCGGAGAAAAGTCCGATGATCAGGATTGCTTTCCTCTAATTATCCGCCACCTTTTACATGTTTGGTATTTAAGATGATCTCGCCCTTTTCGAGGGCCATTTAATTATTCGATGAAGGAGCACTCGTACGTAGCAGGCAGGGTAGGAGATTTTGAGTCGGAGTCAATGAATAAGTGTTACGCGACCGTTTTATCACAATAGTTTAAACTGTTGTGTGAGGTTAACTCAATTGATTTTATATATTCTCTAACACATCTTCTTAAGTGAAAGCCCTTTGAGCTTGAAACTTGCATAGGCCTACTTTACCTTGTGCTTAATTTAATTAGAATAGGTGGGTGGTAGGATTCAAACTCATGATCATTTAGTCATAGAAACTCTGATACCATGTTAAGCGATCATTTCATCACAATAGCTTAAGCTTTTGTGTAAGGCTAACTCAATTAGTTTTATATATTCTCTAACATCACTTAACATGGTATCAGAGCCTCTATGATCAAATGATCATGAGTTCGAATCCTACCACCTACCTATTCTAATTAAATTAAGCACAAGGTAAAAGTAGGCATGTACAAGTTTCAAGCCCAAAGAGCTTTCACTTGAGGGGGTGTGTTAGAGAATATATAAAATCAATTGAGTTGACCTTACACAACAGCTTAAGCTATTGTCATGAAATGATCGCTTAACATCAAATTCGAGAAAAGAAAAAAGGGAACAAATCCTCTGTTACTTCAGTTAACCAGTTTCTAGTTTGAGTAAAGAAAGAGACGAACGAACACATCCTCTTTCATTCTAGTTAATCAGAAATTATTTATATAGAAGAATCAAGTTCAAACCAATTTTTACTTTAGTTTATTAAATTTTATCTATATATTTACGTGAAATTTATATAAATATATAGTTAAAATTAATTGGGACAAAATTAGAATACCATTTTTGACATAGAGGATCTCGGGTCAAGAAAGAAAGCTCTTTATTATTATTATTATTATTATTAGGGTTAATTGTTTAAAAAAGTTCAAACTTTTATCAAATTTTTAATTATAGTCCGAACTTTAAAAAGTACCGATAAAATATTCAAATTTTTAATTTTTTTCAATTTTAGCCTAAATTTTAAAAAGTGACAATAAAATATTTAAATTTTCAATTTTCTTTAGTTCTAGCTTGACGTTATTAATTGTTCTGCTAATGTTTTAAACCATTTATTTTCTGTTTATTCTTCTAACACTCTAAATTAATCTCATATTATAGCGTACTGCATTAGTAAGATCGTCAGAGTTGCATAATCTAATTTAAGTCATTTTTAAACTTAATGAAAACACTAACATTAGGCTATAATTAAAAAAATTAAAAATTTGAGCAATTTATTGCTACTTTTTGAAGTTCGAGTTAGAATTGAAAATTTTTAAAATTTTGAGCATTTTATTGCTACTTTTTAAATTTTGGGTTATAATTTAAAATTTGACTAAAATTTAGGCTTTTTATGTAATTAACTATTATTTATTTATTTATTTATTATTATTATTATTATTATTTAATATTATTAAAATCAAATATATCATATTTAATTCAAGAGATTTCTTAAATTTTAAAATTAATTATAATTTAATTAGATTAATTTCTTTCTTTTAATATGCTGAAAATTATTATAAATTATAATTCTCATTCATAATTAGAATTAAATAAATTAAAATTTCTTTTAACTTATCTTAAATTTTCGAATTAAACAATCTCTATAAATGGTTATATTGTGTAATTCAATCATTTGATCATCTACTATTATTGTTGAAGTTTTTAAAACTTTAAAATTAAGTCTAATTTAATTTAAATTAATTTTTTCTTTAACTATTCTTTACGTGAAATTCATTCGGTTTCTAACATTTTAAAAAAGAATATAAAATATAATTCTTATTTATAACTAAAATTAAATAAATTAAATCACTTAGCATTTAATTACGGATTTTTACCTTTAGTATTAAACATCAAATATAATTAACAAAAATACATAATGATAAAGATTATCTCTATCAATTAAAATAATAATTTCCTATGTTTAAATTGCAACTATCCAATTAGTTGTGAGGGTATAAATTAATCCTAAAAACTTCTAAATGCTTGATATCTTAGAATTCTATGAGCTTAATTCTCAATGATTTTTTTAGTACTTCGGTTCGGTTGGTTGAACTGTAAAAATCTTAAACTGTTTAACTTTTTGGTTTAATTTTTAGCTTTCTTATTTGATTTACTTTAATAACTTTTGTTGTTAAAAATTGATTAATTAATTAAATAATTGATAAATTTTTATAAATTAATAACTTCTTATAAACTAAAATAAATCAATCAAAATATCTTTTTTTAATTAAACTTCAAATTCTTCAATAAATAAAGATAATTTCTTTCAATCACAATACAATTTTTTATTTTATTCAATATTTATTTAATTTTATAACGATCTAATACCAATTGAGCCTTTCAAACTTTAGATTTGTTGTCTTACCGATTTAATTTACACTCTATTTTTTAAAACATTTGTTTTGTCAAAGTAAATATTTATATTCCATAATAAAAAATTATTACAGAAAAGTGGGGTTTCTATTCAAACAACGAAATAATATTCAAAGCTCCCATGTGAAATTTTGGCCAGAGAAAGTGTTTTTTTTTTTCCAAGAAAACATCATTACCATCCAAACAATTCCTTTTAGTGGATTTAGTTTCGAAAACATCATTACTTGAGCTTTCCCACCACCATCCCATCATTGATTTTCCTACCTTAATCCATCATTTCTTCTCAGCTTAAGTTGAATCTGTGAATAACTATGGTTGATCATCGAAGCAAAATTTTTAAGACTTGAACTCAAGTTTGAAAAAAATATCATATTCGAATATGGTCAATTATATTTTGATAATTTGATTCGATTCAATCCAACCGCTAAAAAATTATTCATTTAGGGCTGATAATGAGCCGAGTTTGATCGAACATATTTTAATAATAAATTGGTCGAATCCAAAATTTTTTTATCAAATTTGAGTTGAAAATTGAATCCGATCATGTCTGAAGACCAAAGTCTGAACTCAAACGTTCCTGCCATGCCTATGTATAACATCTAAGCTTTGGCCGCTAGTCCAGCTTCTTCAATTGTTTATTAAATCGAGCTCGCCTGAAATAGAATTAAAGGCTGCTTAACGGTATAATCTTGGCATTTTCCCTACAACAATTCATAGTTTTCTTGGGGTAGAATTTGGAGGATTCTTCTGAGAGCCAACAACTTTAGAGACAAACCATTACTGTTTGTCTGTCCTGAGGCAATATTTGATCTGTCCTGAAACTTTCCTGACGAGATCTATCATCAGTATTAGTTAGTATAACCTACCTGCATGAATGGAACTGATAACAGTTGTGTATATACATATATGCCTGAAATCCTCAGAACTAGACCTGCCTTTTATTTGGAATGTACAAGCACGAAGAAGAAACAATGTTAATGGAAAGAATTGGCAGGAAGTTTTTAAGTCTCCATTTGTATTCATTGATCTTAGAAATTACAGTTTAGAGGCATGAGCAGCGGTCCTGCTCGAGGCAATTGCTGCCTTTGAACCAGATGGACGCCCCAGATGCTGGGATATAAACATACCTGCAGAGATGATCTTTTGGAGATCCACGTTGGTCTTCACTCCGAGACCATTAAGCATGTAAACCACATCTTCAGTAGCGACATTCCCAGAAGCACCCTTGGCGTAAGGGCAACCCCCTAGACCGGAGACTGATGAATCGACTGTTTTGATCCCAGCCTGTAAAAGGAAGACGAGCATAGTTTCCAGAGGTATCAAACTATATATCCATGTGAGTGTTTAGGTTTTGTTTTATGTCAACTTTCTAAATAGTCCAGCATCGAAAACAATGGAAATTATCCAATTCACTTTGTAACCATTATGCTCTCCAGGAAACATAAGCCATGGCAAATCAATAGTAAGGAAAACACCTCAAACAACACCAGAATAATAGATCAAGTATGGTCATGAAAGACAATGGATTGATGCTGTGACCGGAGATATAACATGCAAGAAGATTACAAGAAATATACAATATAGAACGTCTCAGCGATTGTATAGATTGTTTGGTGCATGAGTTACGCAAATAAAAGGAAAAAAAAAAGAACTTACTTGAAGGGACGCCAGAATATTTGTAAGAGCTTGCCCATAAGTATCATGGAAGTGCACAGCAAGCTTATCCACAGAGACTACGTCCATAACAGCTTCAAGCATTGGAATTACAGAACCTGAACAGATAAATACATTTTTATGATAACTCATTCCAGATAAACAAGTTTGCTACTACCTGTTTCAGAGAGATTCAAAAGAAGTATCGAACCTTATCCTATTCCTTCCAGGGTTTGATAATCTAGAATGAAGTAATGAGAATAAACAACCTAGAGCATTTGATTTTGACAAGTCCTTAAGAATTCAAAGTATTCAATCATAGACAATGTTTATCAGATTGGCTAACAACCAGACCAGCTGAATCAGGATATGTCAAATGCCACCAAACTCAATAAAGGTGACTTGATTGTACTAAAGAATGCTGCATAATCTTGCCTCAAAACATGTAGTAAAAGTATTGATAGTCCTGATTTTGCCTACCTACCAAAAGTCGAGGCATAACTTGACTACCTTTATGCAAAGGAAGTATATAAACAGAACGGATAGGTCAGATCTGTGCATAACGATTATCCAATCCTACAAATCAGATGACTATACCTTATTCAGCTAAGAATATTACTGAAGGGATCGTCAAGTTTATAAAGTGTTCGCTAAAGGGTAGCTCATCTCTCTTACCAGGAAGTTTCTACTACCTATGTCCCTCAGAAATTGGGTCTGAAGTATGTTCAACTACTCCTTACAGTGGGGCAATTATCAACTGAGGAAACCTCAACTAAGGAGATGATCTGTTGACTAGAGATTATTAGCATTGATACTGTATTATTAGCATTGATACTGTTATCCTATAATCTCTCCTATAATTGAGAGATTTCATAGAGTTAATAGCTGGATTACTTTCTAAATAGTCCTAGGAATTCTGTATATAAACCATTGTTCCTATGTACATAAACACAAGAAATACAAATTATCTTCAATATTCATCATGATCATTGTAGAAGCCTTAATAAAAGTATTGATTTAGTCTCTCAATTCAGAGATATGAAATAATCCTAGCTAATAACAAGAAGAAAATAACATTTTTAGAGATGAGTAGAAGGCAGCTTCATGCATTACCAGGAGTGCCAACACCAATTGTATCACCAAGGGAAATTTCATAGCAACCCATATCAGAAAGTTTTTTGGCAACATATGCAACTTTTGATGGATGTATCACTCCTTCTACTGGACACCCAACAACACATGATATATATCTGAAAAGGAAAAGAAAAAGTTATTAATTTGTGAAATCACCAGAATATTTCACACCACTGTTCAATGAAAATGCAACAAAGTGCTAGTGAAAGAGCAAGAGTCAAGAGACCCATGTTCATGGTATTTCTTTCATAATATTTAACTGTTAATGCTTCCACATTTGCATGAAAAATAAGTAGGAGTAGACAATATCAATCCAGAATTTTGGTTCAATAACAGCCTAGAGACTGAAAGATCTTATGTATCTGAAGAACAGGAAGGTACTTAAGAGTATTTCGGTGGTAGATTCTAGCTCACATGTTCTGCATAACATATAGAGAACATATCTATTCCATTAACTCCTCAATTATATCCCTTTCTGAGCTTCAGACAAACTCCTAACCTGATTCTCATAACTTGGTTACTCTATGGCTCCAAATCAATCAGGTAGAGAATCATTTCTAAGTGGCATCTTCAGAAACAAGTCATGACATGTCTGATTGTACTTGTCTTTAAATAATAAAGTTTAATAATAACTGAAAAGTTAAGTAGATGGAAGGGAAACAAACAGAATTCTGCAGAATACTGGACAGAATCCCAATAAACAAACAAATCTGTGAAGGCAACTTCCTAAAGGTTTGAGTGAGGCTTGACGTTGTTGATGGGCTTACTATAGTCAACCAAATCTGAGATATGAAAAGAACTTAATATCAAAGAAACCTTCTGAAATTTTGTTGTTATCTTACTTCAAAAACCTCTTTTGCTGTACCTTCTAAACTATATCCACAGAGCAAAATTAATAACTTTCTGGAATTTGAGTATTGCAACCAAACATAAGGGAGCACTTTGTGGTAGACCAAAGGACTTGTGTAGGCAAATTTTGGTTTAATGCATATATGCTTTTCTTGATTAGGACAAATAAAAAGAAATCGTAAAAAAGAGAATTTTGTAGAAGTCAAAAGGAATGTACCCCCGAACAGGAATTGATAACTTGCTAGCAGCAAGGACAACATCATTATAGCGGACAAGACTATCTGCAATGCTACAATTTATGTTTGATTTTGAAAAAGACTCAGAAGCTGCGGCAAATATAGCCACTTCTTTGGCTCCAGCTGCAACAGCCAGTTCAAAACCCTATGAAGGAAATTTCAGTGTTTCTATAACATAGAAGCTCTAACCAATTTTATGATTGCAAAAATTACTAATATATCAGACTTACTTTGAGATTGGGAGTTAAAACTGGAAACTGAACACCTTCAAAATCTCTAATTGCTTCCATGACATCTTTTGCATCTGCAAGCTGAGATGAGACCGTAAAATGTTCAATAACATAATTAATCCACCTTCTGAAAGATAATATGACACTTTCAACTTGAAAATGTCAGTATATCAAACAAATGAACAATATAATAGATATCCATAACAAATCCAACAGCAGTAAGATATCCTTATAAGATTTTAGTAAAAATCAAGAAACAGTGATACTTTTTCTTCTACTCAAATTTTAGAAACCTGCACAAGGCAGACGGAACAAGTTCAGAACAAATGTTTGCTACATGGAAAAAGCCACTACACATATTGATGAACTAGGAAAAAGTGTAAACAACCAAAGATAAGAATTCCAGAAAAAGTGCTCTCTGTTGCAATTTATCTTAACAAACCTGCGGTACCCACTTTGGAGAGACAAAACTTGTAGCCTCAACAACAGGCAATCCTGAAGAAGCTAACATTTTGATCAACTCAATCTTTACAGCAGTTGGTACAATTTCCTTCTCATTTTGCAGGCCATCCCTTGGACCGACTTCAACTATCTTCACATATTCCGGGATTTTTCCTAGAAGCTACATTATCAACCATCCAATTCATTGAAGTTAACTTTGAAAGGCATCAAACAAGTGAAAAAATAAAAACATATCGCAGAGGGTGCAGATTAGACCGCGTTAGCAAGGAAATTAAAAACATGATTTCATGTGTTCTCTTCTTTAAGGAAGGATTTAGTCTAAGAGCCTATAAATATCTATAATGTGACTAATAATGAGACTTTCTCAATCCCACTTTTCATGTATGACAAATAGTCAATATATCAATGCATCAGCTCTTAGGTATGGAACATCTGTATATAAGAAAATAGGTGTTTCCAGAAGGTGATTGTTCACCTTACTTGTCAATTCCCTTCTGGGCTTCTCACTGCAATCTGTGCTGTAATCACGGCTTAAGAAGCGCAGAGAATCACGAGGATAATTAACTTCTGTACAGTTCCATAATAATCTTGTCGTCATCTGATTACAACAATCACTTTGAAACCTTCTTTTTCTATGCTGACTCCAAAACATAGCCTCCCTTGTATCACTATCCAAAGGAAATGAAAACATTTAAGGTTTATGATCGGTGTAATTTCACATTTTAAATTCAGCATCGCCAATTAAAATCATTGTAAAGAATGCAACCCTACAAATAGTGTCACTTTGTATTTTTGGAAGAGCATAATTGAACATGCCATCTCGTAGGATTTTACATCTTTCAAAAATACAACAAGAGAAAGGTAACAAAAGCACTAGTGTTTGAACAACAACCCTGTAGTTCCATATTTTCTATTCAAAAGATATGGCTAGAGTGCTTCAAGCTCACAGAAACTAGACCACTGCCTCAAGCTTCCCATACAAGGGATTTAGTTAGAGCCTCATTGTTTCTATTGGAATTTCAATGTTATCTGAATTAGATGATTCTACTCTATATCACAAGCTTGTAACCATTTTACAAGCTAAAGAAATCTTTGAAATTTTCTTTTCAACTCGAAATAAGATTTTCCATACTTCTAATGCTGACATATGAAATCCCCTACCTCCTTTACTACAAATTTGATTTGAACATATCATCTTCACTGCCACTGTAACATCCTAAATCCTAACCTAGTAACAAACTCTGCATCCCAGACCCTACATCACCTTGCTTCGGTCAAATTCTTACTAATCAAAATAGAGCCAAAACTCTGAATCATCACAACATAATCCTAAGAAGAACAATGTCCACAATAGCTTTGTTCACAGTTAGAAAGTATAGTATATAACTTCATAACATAAGAGCATATTCACAAAAGTCAGAGAGCCCCTTTTCAGAGAAAGAACAAAGATTTGAATTATATTTCTCTCGTCGAAGATACGGAAATCTACAAACAAGAGCTTACTTGGAAGCTTTTGAAGAAGCAGTAAATAGAGGACTACCCTTCTCATTCCCAGGAAACATCCCCAGAAAATTGCTTGAAACTGTTGTACTTCCCGACGAAAACACAGTGTGGTTCTTGGAGACCTTGCGAAAAGCTTTCATGGGTAACATTGGATCGACCCAACAGGAGCCTAGATTGTTGTAGCAGAACAAAACGATACGAGAGAAAGACTGCTAATTGATATGGCAGAAAGATGCATCAGGGATGACAAATTTGAGAAGGAAAAAAAAAAAGGAACGGATTGAGTTTAAGATAAGAACAGTGATTTGGATTCACAGGGAAAACAATAAAAAATAAAAAAGATAGAACAAATCCTGGAAGACCCTGATCAGTAACGGAAACTTATCTATACCCAGTAAAGAAAAACAAATGAAAAGACATGCTCGAACGTTAAAGTATTGAACTTTAGATGGTGAAGCTCAGCTCAATCCAAGTTTCAGAGAGCGAGACAAGATTGAAGAGAAGAGGACAAGATGTCCAAACATCAAGACGTGTGACTTTCTCAAGCTGAGAAGCATCTCAATGCTCCCCTGCGATTTCGCCAAGTGCTTGTAGAATTCATCATAGCCTTAGAGTTTCGTCAAATCTACACTCAAAAAAAATGGGACTTGAATAAAGTCGTCAACTTTGGATCATAAAACTTCGGACAAATAATTATAATAAGATTCTTACAATCAGACGTCTGTACACCTTCACTTGTTAACAAAACTTTCATTAACTTCTTGCTATAGACATTACTTAAATTGGGTTTAAGTCGAATAATTTAAACTTAATTAAAATTTAAAATAAAATCAAACTAAAAATTTTAGTTAAAATAAAACTGTAAAAACACGTATTAAATTTAATTATGTGGCTTTAAAAAATCCTAAGATTGAAAGTAAGACAACAA
>JAOSBK010000204.1:2106823-2118231 GCA_027568895.1 Erythroxylum shatona
CTGGCGGGGCATATGGGAAGAGCTCTCGGATTGGATCTCTATTAAATACACCCACAGGAAAGAGCGAAGATCCTTAATTGTGACTAAATCTCGAATCGGATTAGTTGGCCCAGTAGGTTCGGATACCGATAGTGTAAACCCAAAAAAAAAAATATAATTACAAAATTATTTTTATAATGCTTTTTGTTTTACTACTTAATTAAGAAATAACATATTCATAAGTATTTAACTTTTTAAGATTTTTCAATTCAGTGTCAATTTTAAAAATTTATCAATTTAGTGATTAATCTTTTAAAAATTATATAAGTTAGATTAAAATGTCATTTTTTTTATGTAACATGTTTATTAATCACATTAACAAAACTATTATTTTCAACTGAATTGTTAAGATTTTAAAAGATTGGTTACTCAATTGAGAATTTTTAAAACTTACGTACTAAATTTAAAATGTTTTAAAAGATTTAACAATTTAGGATTAGTTATCTTATTGTTAACCATTGAGATTAATGGCCTGAAATTAACAAATTAATTTCGGGTTAATTAAATTTTTGATGAAATTCAAGTTTGAAGGTCGGCCCAAAAATTAATTTGAGATTCGTGAACATTTAAATGGAAACAATATAATTTTAGTTAAACTTAATGATTAAAAAATTAAATCGATTCGACTGGTTCAATTGTGAAAACTTTAAATCGATCAATTTTTAATTTAGTTTTAAATTTTGTAGTTCGATTTACTTTAATAATGCTTTTTGTTAAAACCAATCAGTTTATTAATTAATTAGTAAATTTTTGTAAATTAATTAGTTTTATAGATCAAAATAAATTAAGTAATTTTCATTCAATTGTCTTCAATTTCAATTAAACTATAAATTCTTTAATAAATAAGGACAATATTCTTCAATTATATTTTAGCCTTTTTATTTTGTTTAATTTTTAACCGATTTTATGACGATCTAATAATAATTGAACTTTTTAAACTTTAAACCTCTTATTTTATCGGTTTAACTTCCGGTCTATTTTTTAAAATATTAGTGTAACTTTTCAAAACAATGTTGTTTTAATATTTAAACTTTTACTGCACCTTAAAGGTTGAACTCCTTAACTCATATGACCGGAATTACCAAGTACAAGTCGAAGAGGTTTATGACTTGTATTTATGTTGAAAAGAGTTGATGAAACAATTTTGAATATGCATAGAGCAAAGTATTGAAAGAATCAAAAGGATGTTTAGTGAAAATGTCCCATTTTTTTGAATAACATTGACAATAAGTTGGGTTTGGAGACTCTTTTCATATCAGATTCAGATTGAGTATCTCAAAATTGAGATTTATATTCTTCATTGGCTTCTCAAACTGGTCAGAAAAGGTGCAAAGTTCATCATGTGTATAAAGAACATTGTAACCATAAGATTCAAAGTGAAGAAAATATAGGAACACCAGGAAGGGTAGCCCCCTGCATCAACAATGAAAATATTGCCTGTGACATACTCAGATAAGTCGTGAAGTAAGTACCGAACAAGCGATGTCAATGCCGGATCAGAGGTGCCGTAGGTTCTAATAGGGACGCTTTTTCGAGCAACATTATTCAGCTATTCCTTTTGCATAAGAGCTTGAGTGATCTCTGACTTGAATATTCCAGGTGATATTGAGTTCACCCTGACATTGTGTGCCCCTAATTCCAGAGCCATGATCTTTCAAAGTGAAGAAAATATAGGAACACCAGGAAGGGTAGCCCCTGCATCAACAATGAAAATATTGCCTGTGACATATTCAGATAAGTCGTGGAGTAAGTACCGAACAAGCGATGTCAATGCCGGATCAGAGGTGCCGTAGGTTCTAAGAGGGACGCTTTTTCGAGCAACATTATTCAGCCATTTCTTTTGCATAAGAGCCTGAGTGATCTCTGACTTGAATATTCCAGGTGATATTGAGTTCACCCTGATCTTGTGTGCCCCTAATTCCAGAGCCATGATCTGATATTCCCACCAAGTTAGTCATCAGTAATCCTCTGGTGTTAATCATCAGTAAACCGAATCCAAAACATCGTAACAAAACTTAAGAACTCGGTAAATATTTAAAAGGATGTCAAAATCAGGTTTAGCAGAAGGATTGTTTACATATCAGTAGGGACACTCCAGCTCTTGGTAAGATGTTTAAAAGATATCAGAAAGGAAAAGTACAAGGACATGAATTCGTAGCAGACCTGAATATTTGCTGATCAGAGATACTTCTACCTAAGAATGCATCTGATTTCAGACAAACTGAAGGTAACAAATTACTATATATGAACATAGAATTAGATCTTCCCTACTTGTCAATGGTGAAAATTCTTTTTCTCTAATGAACTTCATAAACATCTAACTAGCCATCAACTTATTCCTGAATTACTTGTTGAGTTAGGCAGATCTATCAACGAAGACGAATTAAATCTCCATAGATTCTTAATAAACACCTTGTTTCCATATAATCTTTAAATATAATCATGTTCAGAAAGACTAAAAATTAACGGTTACAACAAAATGTTCAATATCAGCTCCTGCAATTGTACTTTCGAATATCAGCTGGTAGAGCCCTTGCTTATTGTATTCACAATTACCAAAAGACCATCCATGATCGATTGGTATCTGCATGTGGTCCATCTCCATTGAAGCTCTTTTTTCATTCTCACTTTATCATTCCACTTAACTATTCCTACTCCTTTATTCCCCTCCACCAACTTTTCACCATAATACAGGGTTTTGGTGTGGTTACGTGGTTGCATATTCATCCACCATAACTGTACCAAAATCCTTACTGAATGGATATGCACAGAGCCACCCGCGTATATAAACACTCTGAGATATCTAATTTGGCAACCGGGTTGTAAGCACATAATCAAATTAAAGCAACGTAATTGCAATTGCAACAACCATCATGCCAAATGATATAATCGCATTCAGCAACCAGCAAGCACAACAATCCAATCAAAACAATTGACCTGCTACAGAATCATGTCAAGTGATATAATCACCTTTGTCATCGTGTTTAAACCGGCTTTTGAAGAAGCATATGCAACACCTCCAGGCAAAAGCCCGCGATTGAGACCAGAAATTGATGAAATGTTAATAACTGACCCTGCAATTTTGGCATTAATCATTCTCGTACAGACATACTTCGACACCAGCCATGATCCTGTTAAATTTGTTCTGAACACTTTGTTCCATTCCTCCTCAGACAAATCCAAGGGGGTTTTCACACTACCTGGAAAAAACAAATACATTTGAGAACAACCCCTATACCAATAATGCAGAAACCAGAAAATCTGAATCCCCTATTGAATCACCATCCTCACACGAGTTTAATCAACTCAACAGATCACCTATACATGTATTCAGAGAAAGTTTGTATCTAAGAACTTAAAGTTCACTTTTTTACCATAATTTCTTACGCAAATTCACTAAATATTCAAATGTTCCGGCCAGCAATAGATATGCTTACACCTTTTAAGAAGAAGTCTATCAGCAACGAGATTCTACATCAACACCGAGTCAATATCTTAAAAATGGTAAAAACAAAATCAAACCCAGAAAAAGATACACGATAAGGAGGCAATCTTTAGAAGAGTACGTACCTCTAACACCAGCGTTATTAATCAAGGCGTCGATCCTCCCAAACGCGTCCCAAGCCTTCTGCACGGAATTATCGACGGTGGGTCCATTGGCAGACACATCAAGCTCCACCGCAAACGCTCGCTTATCACCAACCTCCCCTTCCGGAGAAGAAGAAGAAAGGCTACCAAGTTGGTTAATTTCGTTGCAGAGCGATATGAGGCGGTCGACGCGGCGAGCGGCAGCCACAATTCGACAGCCGGCCTTGGCCAGGTCAATACAAAACTCGCGGCCTAACCCGGAGGACGCTCCGGTGACGAACACCACCTTGCCATGAAGATCACACCATGGCTCGAGCTGAGAAAAGCTCCCACTCTCACTCGTCATTCGGACACAACAGTAAGAGATAAAAATTCAAAGAATGAGTTTAAGCACGTAAAAGAGAACGTGATTGGTCTAATGAATTATATAAAGAAGTGACACATGTGAGCCTATTTTATATTTTATTTTTATCATTTTAATTTTAATTATACTACTATTAATTTAATAAAAATTAATTTTAATTTTAATTTTAATTATCTACTATTAATTTTATAAAAAAATTTGAAATAAAAATGATAAGAAAACAAAATAATTACATTTAGTTTGGTTTGTATTTGTGTCATAAGGGTGTCGCTTAACTCATAATTGTGACATGTTTTGTTTTTTTTATAAATAAAATTATAAGATAAAATATTTAAATTTAAAATTTTATTAATTGATTAAAAATTATTTAATTATTTATAGAATATAGAACAATATTAACTTAAATTAAATTTTTTGATTTATACATAAATAAATAATACTAAACAGTTAATTTTATCAAACGTTTTTAATAAACAGCTGATGTTATCTGTTTGTCAAATCAGTCGATATAATTAGCTATTAACAAATCGCTAATAGAATCAACTAATAACTAATACAATCAGCTGATTGTTAAATATGACCTTTATCAAACACAAATACACAGATTATGTCACAAAAAACATTACATTCTGTAAATGAAGAGATGCTTCTTTTAAGCTAAGATTAACTAATAAATGGTTAGGAGCTCACATGACAAACAATTTTATGATGAATGTAGCGTAACTAATCATAATATTGGATTAGACACAAATTGAATGAATCGAGTTCAAATGTGTTTTAGGCTACTTTCTTTTTGCGGTACCCTGTTAAGGATGCTTGAAAGATAGTAGCAACTAAGTAAAATACTAAACTTTAAACGTTTAAGCAATCAGTCGATTGCATTAATTAATAGTTAATTCTATCAGTGGTTAGCTGATAATGGATTTGACCAATTGATAACGTCAGTTATTTATTAAAGATGTTTGATTTAATTAGTTGTTTATGTATAAAGTGACTTATAAATGCGTGACTTTAAAAAGAATTATAAGGACACAAGTATTATATCTTAGTATTTTTTTGAATATTTTCATAAGAATTTAGATTTTAGGTACGTAGCTTTACAAAAAAACTAAGTTTAAAAATATAATAAAAATATAACATATAATAATAAAATTATCAATTTTTAAATTTAAATTAATATTTTCTATAATTTATAAATTAATTAAACAATTTTAGTAAATTAATCAATTAAAATAAGTTGTTAAAATCAAAATAAGTTATTCCACATATATAATAATATTGTATAATTTATTTACAATTTACAAGCATTCTTATAAAAAAACTTTATCATAAATAGACAAGATGTTTAATATTGCATTAACATGCATGCAGGGTAATATAATAATAACAATAAAATTAATCAATTTTTAAATTAAATTTTTTGTCTTATAAACGTTGTTAAAAATAAAAATAAAAATAAAAATAAAAAGTTAAAATCTAAAATCTAAAAGCTAAATTTTATTTAAAAATTTTAAAATAAAAATAATAAAAAACAAAAGAAGTTTAAAATCAAAATAATAAGAAAAACAGAAAATCGATTTTTTGCTAACATAATAATAATATAATTTTTTAATTTAATTTAATATTTTATAATTTATAAATTAATTAAACAATTTTGATAAATTAATCAAAATTTAAAATTTTATCTTATAAATTTTATTGACACAATTTTTAAATTTAAATATTATTTAAAAATTTAAAAATTTAAATAATTAAAAAATCCATTTTTACTATAATAATAATCAATTAATCAATTTTTTAAATTTAATATAATATTTTTCTATAATTTATACATTAATTAAACAACTTTAATTAATTAACCAATTTTTTAAATTTAACTTTTTTATCTTATAAATTTTATTCAAAATTTAAAATAAAAACCAAACGTATTATATATGTGACTTAAGTGTCACACCTGTAACATAATTTTTAAATTTTATTTAAATAATTTAAAATAAAAATAAAAAAACAAATAAAAAAATCAATTTTTATTAGTTAATAGTGCATAACAAAATTAAATTTTAATTTAATTTTTATTAATAATAGTATAATTTAAATTAAAATGATAAAAAATAAACAAAAGTCACGAGTGTGACATAAGTGTCACGCCTGTAACACTTATGCCACAGGCGTGATATTTATGTTTAACGAAAAAAATTAAGTAACTGAGTCACTTAAAATTTAAGCAGAAATAATACTATTTTTTGTTTGGACAAAATTAGACATAATAAGATTAGACAGAGAATCATGTGTCATCTGCCTATCCTTATCAAAGTAACTATTTATCTTAAAGAGCTTGGTTAGTGATTTATAAAAGTTAATGTATTTCATTAATTATTAACGAAATTTGTAAGGTTCAATTCTTATGTTTTCTTTCAAAATGAATTAAATATTTAATTAATAAAAATAGAAATTAATTTGTGAATGTACCAAAAACACTGTTCAAGAAATATAAGGTAACATAAAGAAATAGAAAATTAACATAAAAATAAATAAATAGGAATTAATTAATTAAATATAATATATGGACTACCTTTTATTAGGAAACTCTTCCAACTTGGTCATAATATTGGATGAAAATCCATAAGGTTGATATTTTATAAATATTTTAGCATACTTGTAATAATTTTGAGATATGGTATGTTCTTTATTCTTTGAAATAGTCTCTCTACCGTTTAACATATAATTGATTCCCAAAGAACTCTAAATGAGTGTTGTTGTTTTGTTATTGGTATGTCTTTTATTTCATACTTCCGTTTAATTAAAGCTATCATATTTCCATTTATCTAAGAACACTTTACTAGTTAGACACCCTCTCTAACTCGTTAAATTAGTAATTTTGAGAAGATTTTTAATTGTTTTGAAGGAAGATTAATATCATAAATGTGTTAAAATAGACCAAATCTGCAGGGGTATCCCTTAATTAAAAACTAAAAAGATGGATAAATCATTTAAAACATCTTAAATTATTAAAATATAAATAGATGAATGATCATTCCATAAGAAGTCATTGGATTAGTTTCATTTACTTTAAAATAAGAATATTTCTCTAATTATTAAGAGTAATTAAATATAAAATAGATTTAAATAAAAAATTTGTTAATAGTTATTATGATTACAAAAATTTTTATTTTATATTATTTTAATAAATTGGAAAAGCTTGAAATTTTTTTATTTTGTTCATAATGAGATATTAAATTTTAATTATATAAAAATTGAAAAATTATCGATAACAATATTCAATATTAATATACCATATTATATTTTACAAATATTTAATCTATACAATATTCATAACCTTGATTGTAAACTTGGTAAGTTCCTCGTGCTGGTTATTAAAATAAGAGGATATAACTAGGTATTTGGTTTGTAAGTTTAGGAATGAGTTAATAGATAAGGAATGAAAAGTGAATGGTTGGTTGTTAATTATTATTATTATGATAATAGTTTGATATATCATTTACGGAGAATCCGCCGTATCTTCCATTTAATAGAGGAATGAAACTCATTCCTCAATAGTAGCTTTTTATTTAAAAAATATTTTTTGATATTAATTAATTAATTATAATTAATTAATATAAATATAATTAATTAATTATAATATAATCAATTAAAATATTGCAATTAATTAATTAATTGACTAATAAAAATTTAATTAAAATAATATAATGTAATTTATTAATTACAATATAGTTAATTAAAATATAATTCAATAATTAATTAAAATATAATTAATTAAGATATAATAATTAATAATTAATTAAAATATGATTAATTATTTATTACATTATAATTAATTAAAATATAATTAATTAATTACAATTAAAATATAATTCATTCATTAATTACCATATTAGAATTAATTAAAATATAATAAATTACAATATTATTATTTATTTATTATATTATAATTAATTAAAATAGTTAATTACTTAGTTACAATATAATTAATTAAAATATAATTCATTAATTAATTAAAATATTATAATTAAGTTTATTACATTATAATTAATTAAATTATAAATAATTAATTACAATTAAAATATAATTCATTCATTAATTACAATATTTTAATTAATTAAAATATAATAAATTACAATATAATTAATTAAATTATAATAATTAATTAATTAATTATAATTATGACAAATAATGAATTAATTAGTTACAATATAATTAATTAAAATATAGTTAATTAATTAATTAATTAATTAATAATATTATAATTAAATTAATAATATTTTAATTAAGTATACTATAATTATTTTACAAAAATATCCTTTTATCCCACAAGCACCACCAGGTTTAATGCTACACAGTTCTTCAAAAAGTAAGAGGTCCAAAGCACCGCCTCTCCCCATTCCTGTCTCCTCCATCAAACAGACTGTAACAAAGGAAAATAGAAACGCGAATGGAGTAGAGAATTGTAAAAATGACTTTTGTATATTCAGCTCAACAACTATATAGTAGCTTCTATACAAGTTGATTAGTAACTGCTACTTAACTAACGAACTGACGCCTACAATCAATAACTAGCTATCGCGTACATAAATAGATTGTAACATCCCCTCCTCAAGTGGGAAGCGGTGGTGAAACCATTCCCAACTTGGCAATAAAAATTGCAAATTGTGTATTGCCCAGTGATTTCGTCAAAACATCAGCAAGTTGATGACGAGTCAAAACATACATAGGAGCAATAAAACCTTCCCTGAACTTGTTCCGCACGAGATGACAATCAATTTCCAAGTATTTCGTAAGTTCGTGAAACACGGGATTTTCAGTGATATATAAAGCTGACTTACAGTCACACCATAAAGGAATCGGTGCGGAACGTTGCACGTTAAAATCTTGAAGCAAATAACACACCCATTGAAGCTCGCAGACCGTGAAACCCATGCTTCGATACTCTGCTTCACAGGAGCTTCGCAAAACAGTATTCTGCTTTTTAGTTTTCCAGGAAACCAGCATCCGCACAAAAAAACACAATAGTCAATTAAAGATTTTCTACTTATAGGACAAGCTGCCCAATCACTATCACAATAAGCTTCAACATCTGTATTTGGTGTAGCTGAATAAAACAAACCATGAGAACTTATACCGTGAAGATACCTAAGAACATGTAATGCTCCTAGCCAATGAGTCTCACACGGACTGTATAAAAACTGACTCAGCTGTTGAACACTGTAAGAAATATCGGGTTGAGTCATATTCAAATACAACAATCGTCCCACCAGCCACCTATACTTCTCCAGTTCTACAAGGGAAGCAGAAACTTCGTCAAACTTATGATTCCGAGGAAACAGTGTGGAAGCAACCTTGGAATCAGTGAATCCAACATCCATCACAATGTCAGATAAGTACTTTCGCTGAGAAATAAAAATCCCAGCCTCAGATCTTACTATCTCTATACCCAGAAAATACTTTGCATAGCCTAAGTCTTTTATACTGAACTTGGAATGTAAGAATTGCTTCACAGCAATAATGTCGGCTTCATTAGTCCTGACGATCAATACCATCCACATACACAATTAGAGCAAGAAAAGAACTACCAAAGGACTTCGTGAATAAGCAATAATCATGGGTGGACTGCGTAAAACCATACTTCAATAATTGGCTAGTAAATTATGCATTCTACTCTTTTGATGCTTGCTTCAGTCCATAGAGAGATTTTCATAGGCGACAAACTTCACCAGGTTTAGCTTTCGTATAATCTTTAGGTGGAGCCAAGTATACTCTTCCTTCAGGTACCCATGAAGAAATGCATTATTAATGTCTAGCTGATAAAGGCACCGATCGTTCTTGGTAGCCAAAGCCAAGAAAATTCTAACTGTGAAAAGCTTGTCAATCGGAGAAAAAATATAAAAATAATCTACCCCTTCCTTCTGGTTATAACCCCGAGCGACTAACCTTGCTTTCAGTCTCTCGACCGTCCCATCGGGATTAAACTTCACCTTGTAAACCCATTTTACACCAATAGCTTGTTTACCCTCTGGTAAAGAGGTGATATCCCATGTGTCATTATCCTCCAAAGCCTTTAACTCTTGATTCATTGCCGCAACCCAACCAGGACGTAAGACAGCCTGTTTATAATTAGCAGGCTCTTTGACCCCATCAAGATTGGCCATAAAAGCCAAATAATTTGGTGAGAACTAGAAAGTAGACATGTTCAAGCCTGCATCGGTAACAAGATTCACACTTCTGTAAACAAAATCACACATCCATGTAGGTGGTTGTCTGGTTCTAGTACTGGTGCACAGTATAGCCATTGGCTCCTCCACTGCAGATATGTTGTCATTAGTTTCGAGTTAGGGCTCACTGACGACAGGAACATCAGAAGGAGAAGGATCAGAAGTAACTGGAAAATCATCGATAACAGCTTCAAATTGGTATTGCGGCAACATCTCCTGGACATGGTCAGTAAGACGCACAAATGGAAGAGAAGGACAAAGTTCACTCTCTGCATGCTCAAAGATATTTTTATAAGGAAATTGATCTTCATAGAATACAACATCTCTATAAATAAGGATTCTATGAGATCGTAAGTCATATGTCTTATATGCCTTCTGACCAAGAACATAACCTAGGAAAATACAATTGATGGATCGAGGAGAAAACTTATCTTTATTTGGCTGATTATTTATGGCAAAACACAAACAACGAAAAGTCTTTAATCGCCCATAATCAAGCTTCCTTTGGAAGAGCACCTCAAAAGGACATTTCCACTTCAAAATTGGAGTAGGCAATCTATTGATTATGTGCGTAGCAGTGAGCATTGCTTCTCCCCATAAATGCTTGGGTAAGCCTGCTTGAAATAGAAGGGCTCATGCAACTTGAGCCAAATGCCTATGGTTCCTTTCCACCACGCCATTCTGCTGAGGAGTATAAACATAAGCCTTCTGATGCAAAATGCCCATCCTCTCCAACATAGCTCGACACATCTCATTAACAAATTCAGTTCCATTATCAGTTCTAATGCTCTTAACCTTGCAGTTAAACTGATTATGCAACATAAGGAAATGTTTTTCAACAGTGCGAGTGACTTGTTGCTTGTATTTAAGCAAAAACAACCAAGTTGCTCTACTAAAATCATTGACAACAGTCAACATGTAATGAGCTTGATTAATGGCAGATGTGTTGTAAGGCCCCCAAAGATCAATGTGCAACAACTCCAGTATACTGGTGGTTTGAATTGAAGAAGTGGGAAAAGAGAGTCTATGTTGTTTGGAAAAATGACAAACGTCACAAGTTTTATTATATTTAGAAAGTTGAATACAAGGTATATGCTGTATTACAGGCAAGGGCGGAGCCACAGTGGGGGCAAGTGGGGGCACTTGCCCCCACTGTATCAGAAAAGTTTTTAAATTAAAATTATTAATTT
>JAOSBK010000204.1:2139695-2165457 GCA_027568895.1 Erythroxylum shatona
CAAGGCACCCAAGTCCGAGCACCCAGCAAACAACCAATGCCTTGGCTTTGCCCTGTGTGTTACAAGAACCAAGTCATTGCATTAGCCAAAGGAACTTTTGAGGAAACTTTGGCCACATATACCTCGAGCCTTGGTGAGGCTACAGTGTCATCAACAGTTGTCATGGCTACCACCTCCAAGATTTTATAAGCTAATGTCAATATTGTAGAAAGAAGCCTGTGTTTAGTCAAGACAAATAGAGGAATAAAGGACGCAAAGTTTATTAGAATGAATCCTGAAACAGAGAACTCAAAGCCGTAGTCTCTATATTCCAGACAACAAATTGAATACGCGTATTATAGTAGAAATAAGCAGCTTGTTTTCAGCAACCAAAAAGACACGGTCAATACATAACCGGTGAGAAACAGAAACCTTACCAACTGAGAATATAAAAAGGAAAACAAAAGGGACGAGCTCGGTGGACTTTCTCCACTTTCTTCAATCTCTGATGCAGAGCAAATTACTAAAGATTGGAACTTTAGCATTGTCATATAATTGGGAGTCATATAAGCAATATAACACTGAATCATTCACTTTGAATTCCCGTTATTTAGGGCAGATAAGATTCCACCTTAATAGGGACACACCCTGCGTGTGTAAACATCAACTACTAATCTATGCTATAAACACGGACCAAATTAATTTCATTATTTTACAACAATTAGCAAGAAACGCATACTGTGCTTGTACGACAGGGTAGTATTAAACGGCTTCGTTTATTCCTTGCATGGATTATGTTTCAGCATGATTTCTTTTCCTAGTGTACATAACAACGTCCAACTCTCTAGGAACCTAGTCCACAAGGTTGGCATCTAGGTACATCTGTTGGAGCTCATAAAGGGCTTCCCATGTGACATTCTTCTCCAACCATCTCGAGCATTGAACTGGTATCTGGGCCAAGGGTCTGTTATGATGCTTCACCATCTGATGACTCAAAATTACTTCAGGTTGCTTATCCATTGAATTACTCATAGCAGGCAACTCGTGGAAGTAGGCAATCCTTCAAAAATATACTTCTTTAATTGAGAGACGTGAAACTTGGGGTGGATGTTCACTTCTGCTGGTAACTTTAGTTGATAGGCTACTAGCCCAATCCATTCCTCCGTTGAGGACGGCCCGTAAAACAAGGGAGAGAGTTTCTAACAACTCCTCTGCAACGAATGTTGACTATTAAGATATGTGATAAATATCTTTTATTTAATTTTGGCATCTGAAAAATTAAAAGAGTTAATTATTTTGTAAACTTTTCGCAAATTTTTTGACATTAATAAAATAAAAACAAGCAAAATCGAAATGATAAAAACATCAAAAATTTGATAACGCAGTTCGGCACACCTTGCCTACTTTTACAGGGCCCTTACCCAGCTTAAGCACTTTCACTGAAGTACAATAGATTTACCCAAAGCTTTACTGAGCTAACTCCACTCAGTACATCATCTCTCAACCTCACTTCCCGTGAAAAATTTCATACCCAATAGTGCGACCGCCTCGTGGTAACCTCAACAGAGGATTTTCTCAATCAATCTTTTACGGAAAGAATAATGAACAAATAACTCAAGTGATTAAAATAATAAATAACGAAAACTAAATACACTTGAAATAGAAAAGAACAACTTTTCGATGAGTTTCGCTCCACTGAAATAGATCTGGAAGTCGTCACAACAACAATAGACTGATTCACATAAACACCAACACAAAGCCAAGCTGCACCGATAACACATTCACCAACCAAAATATATACAACCCATAAAGAAATCAATTAATAATCGTTAAGCCAATGAAAAATAATGCAGCCAAGAAATCATACACACCACAGTCACTGTTTCATTAAACAATTAATTCACGCAACCATTACTTCAATATCTTTGGTCGCACAAGAGATTTCTTGCTCAATATCATACACACCGTAATTACTCTTCACTGCACCATCAACACATACACCACAGCCATCGTCGTTTTTGCTACGCGTTGTGGAGGTTCAAAATCGATCGTCAAAACCGCCTCCCAACGCCAATATGCTCTCACTGGAGGAACTACTTGCGCATACACCCACTGCACCGTGACTCCTCTGCCAACACACGTTCCTTTTTGTTATTCAGCTATTAACACCCACGTTCTTCTTTTGTTCACCTTAGAGATAAAGCACACATTGGAGACTGTGAATGCAATGCTTTAATTAATTAGAGTCCACCGCAACGTTGATTTCAATCAACAATAAATGCATTCCATTACTCTTCAGTTGCCACACATATACAATCACTAGTTCACTACACCGTAAATCTCACCCAAGACACGTTATTCAGCTTCTTGTTTCATATATGCCGCAAGCAGTGTTTTGCTCATGGACACAACGCATGTCTCCTCAATTTTTTGCACACGCACGTTAGCAAAAAATAGACTCCTACTTTGAATCAAAGATGTGGGCAATATTCACTGTAGAGATTAATGGCAGCTGCTTATAATTAACGTGAATGACACAAACTCAATTAATTAGAGTGAGTCCACCTGTACCACGCAATTGGCAATTTTCAATTTACCAAAACTCAACAGCTAACTCAAAACCGCATATTGCATATGCATAAATCCTTCACATAATAAGAGTCCAACTTTAACTAAGAGTCCCACTTAAAATAGAATTTTATCACAACTAAACCATTATCCAAATACCTTTTAAATCCAAGCCAATATCCAACTAATATCTTATATGTCCAATTAATAAATAATGCCAAAATATATATTCTAACAATTTCCTCCCTTTTTGGCATTGTTTGTCACAAATATGAAACTCTCCCTAAATAACATAATTGGACATATAAATCAAATACACAATCCATATAACAAAAACTCCCCCTTAATCAAACATCAAGTTCTAAAGAACATTAAGTTATCCAATCATCCAAATTTCTCCCCCTTAGGACAAAAAGATGCCAAAAAGTACGACGAATAGTCACAGCTATACCATGAAATCTCCCTCTGAATGGAGCATTCATCATAAACAATCTGATATCTTCCATTGGGACAAAACAGCATCAAAACACATAATCATAATAATCAACAATAGATACAACGGAAGAATTGTAAGCGCGCTAATATGACAATTTCCCACCATTCAAAACACTAAGAGATATGTCCGAAAGAGAGAGAGATACCCGAGAGAGATCCATACCAATGAGAGAGCTGACGAGTCTTTGTTGGAGCCAAATAGAAGTCACAATGCAAATTATTAAAAAGATGAGACGACAATAGAAGCATAAAACTAAAGAACTAAAAAAAACTTTTCTTTTAATAACACAAAAAAATAGTTCAAAATTGTAAAGCAAATTGTCCCTGTGCTCCTTAAAGAATCTCAAACCTGGGCTTATTCCTTATCACATTATCTTGGTCATCGATTTCTTCTTCAAAAATAACTGACTTGTTCTCTGTTTGACCAGTTACTTCACAAATAGTAGCTAACTGTGAATTTGTACATTTTCTTGTTTTTCCTTCACTGCGTTTTTGTGCTTGTACTTGACCCTTTCTAATCAAAGCTTACTTCGATACCATGGGATGCAGCTGAAAATTTAATAAAGAGTGTCTAGATTTTTGTTTTTGATCCCTTTGAAATATCATTTGTAGTAACTGATAACATCTTAGACTTCGGTTGTTTTTTGCAACTCTCTTAAACTCTCCCCTTACTTTTATGGGCCATTTGAAATTTTGGAAAAGATCAGTTCTGTTGCCTATCGTCTTCGTCCACCTGAAGATGCCAAAATACACAATGTATTTCATGCCAGCGTTTTGTGGAAACATCTTGGTGATAAACCACCGCCTGTCTCTACTCTGCCTCCTATTATTGATGATTCCATAATGTTACCTGCTCCTGAGAAGATACTGAAGAAGCGTGTTACCAAAAAAGAACGATACAGACTAGTGACTGAAGTTCTTATTAAGTGGGTGGGCACTTCTGAAGTGGATGCAACATGAAAAAATCTCAGACGGTTTTCGAAGGCGTACCTAACTTTTGTCCTTGAGGACAAGGACCTTACAGGGCGGATGGACTAATAGTAGAATATTCACATGTTTAGTACATGGTGTCAAACGTGCAATGAATGTGGGAAAAGGGCTTGTTTCATTTACTGCATTGACTTGGTCTCAACAACCAATTTGTTTCTATTTCAGTTACCACTAATAATCTCAACAACGTCCTCATCGTGTACCATCTCTGGAAGTATCGTGTACCAACTTTGGAAGTAGTGGCTAGATTTTTCTGTCATTTTTCATTCTTGTTATGCTGTAGGTGGGAGAACCATCAACGTGATCAGTTTTATTTCCTTGTTGTAGCTGTGGGAGTTCCGCAAATTTAGGAAGTTATTTGTATTTAAAGGTAGTCAAGTAAACGAAGGAAAGCCATGGACGTTTTATCCCAAATTTACATCTTTCTGTCTTCTTCTCTCTGAATATTTCCTTCTTTCCTACTTCTTGTTATCACAAGCATGCAAATTAAGTAACACGAGATCTCAACAACAATACCTCAAATCAATAATCACGAACCTGAACATCGGAGAAAAGGCTGGTGAAGCACTGGCTCTAGGAGATGTAGAGTGGAGACCTCCTCCTTCAAGCAGAACATGTTAGATACTTATTCTGTGCAAGTTATTGTTTTACCGAGTCAATAATAGTGGTTTAGTGGAGTCAGTTTGTTTCCTGGTCTTTAGCAGAATTTGCAGGTGTTAGTGGTTCTGTTGACATGGCATTTTGTTAGCCTATTTTTTAGCTAATTCAGTTGATGTACAGCTCTATAAAAGAGCTCTTTACGTTTTGTTGAATATTAGATTTCAAGCAATATAATTCTCTTTCTTGTTTTCACTTTCTACTGTTATATTTTCCTTGATAACAGGCTAGTGATTAATCAATAGCTGACCAATCAGTATGTGGCGATTCCTTGTGTGTAGAAATGTATAGGCTACTTAAGAACCTAAAAGATCTTGGGGTTCCAGATTTACCTTCTCTAGAGGAGAGAAGGAAATTTTCCTTATTGATGATCCTACAGGGCCATGCTCGCAGTGTGGGAGTTGGAGCTACTAGGAAACCTGGGGCTGATGAGAACTTAATATTAAGCAGGGCCAGTGATCAATCCCTATTGATGATCCTACAGGGCCATGCTCGCAGTGTAGGAGTTGGAGCTACTAGGAAACCTGAGGCTGATGAGAACTTAATATTAAGCAGGGCCAGTGATCAATCAACAACTGATCAGTTAGTATGTGGCGACTATTTGTGCACATAAATGTATAAGCTACGTAAGAACCTAAAGTATATTGCATCAGTAAGATCATCGGGGCTAGATAATTTGATTTAGGTCATTTTTAAACATAACGGAAATACTAATGTCGAGTTATAATTGAAAAAAAAATAAAAGCTTGAGCATTTTATTGCTATTTTTTAAAATTCGTGCTATAATTGAAAGAATTAAAAATTTAAATATTTTATTGCAATTTTTTAAGTTTTTGCTGTAATTGAAAATTTGACAAAAATTTAAACTTTTTTTACGTAATTAACCCTAAATACAAACATTAAAAAAAAAAACAAAGTGAAACACCAAGGTATTTTTGTAAAGTGGCTTGGGCTTGCCACATAGAATAGTACAATATGCTTTTAACACCACAAAGCCGTGGTGGGATTATAAATAATAGGGTAAAAACTAGTGCGGTAATTTAAAATTACTAAATTATTTAATTAAATTGTTTATAATTATTTTAACACAAGCTATTTTAATTTGAAACACAAACAGAGTTTATACAACTAATTGATCTTATTTTAATAGTTTATTCTATTTTAATTTGAAACACAAACAGAGTTTATATAACTAATTGATCTTATTTTAATAGTTTATTCTATAAAAATAAATTAAAATATTAAAATATTTGTAACTCTATAAAATACTTTTAGTGACTATAAATCATTAAAATATATTTATTATTATTTTATTTAGTTTAAAATAAGTAAAATATAATGGTAGAGCCCTTTATTCCTAAATAACATAATAAATACAAGGTTAATTATAAAAAAGAGTCCAAATTTTCATCAAATTTTCAATTATAGCTCGAACTTTAAAAAGTAACAATAAAATACTCAAACTTTCAATTTTTTAATTTTAGCCCAAACCTTATAAAGTGACAATAAAATATTCAAATTTTTATTTTTCTTCAATTTTAGCTCGATATTATCTGTTATTCTCTCAATATCCTCACCCATTTATTTTTTTGTTTGTTCTTCTAATGCTCTAAACTATGTTCACATTATAGTATACTGCATTAGTAAGATCGTCGGGGCTACGTAATCTGATTTAAGTTATTTTTAAACTTAACGGAAATATTAACGCCAGGTTATAATTGAAAATTTGAGTATTTTATTGATATTTTTTGAAATTCGTGTTATAATTAAAAAATGAAAGTTTGAACATTTTATTGTTACTTTTTAAAGTTTAGGCTATAATTAAAATTTGACAAAAATTTGAATTTTTTTACGTAATTAACCCTAAATACAAACATTAAAAAACAAAGTGAAACACCAAAGTATGCATTTAAGTAGGAGTGACCTAATTGGTTTCATCTCCTCACTTAAGGCTCTCCTTTATAGGAGGTTTTAAATTCGAGTCACCAAAAAAGGAAGGGAGAGGGGAATTTTCCTTGTTGATGATCTTGTAGCCCCCTGGGCATGCTCTCTGATCGAATCAATTATGAACACCTTGCTTTCAGCAATAGTGTGAGAGTTGGAGCTACTAAGGAACCTAGAGCTGATAGGAACCTGATACTAAGCAATCAGTAATCAATCAGCAGCTGACCAATCAGTATATGACAACTTCTTGTATGTAGAAGTGTATAGACTACGTAGAAACTTAAGGGATCTTAGAATTTTAGATTTACCTCTTCTAGTGTTCTTAAGATAGGGTCTTAGAAGCTTAGAATTAGTCCACCAAAAACTGAGATACATGATGTATATATTAGGCGGAAATCTCTAATCCCAACAAAGGAATAGTTAGAGAATAATAATAATTATTCCTTGCAGTAGACACAGTTGAGTTCAGACCATTCAGATTCGAACCCCACTTAAATTTTATGTTCGGATTTAAGTTCAGCTTAAAATTTTGCGTTTAGATTCAAGTTCGATTCAAAACTTTTTAATCTCCATCAGTCACACTTATAATTATTCTTCTTAAGAATGATGATAGATTCGATTGAGCTTAGGCTATTCAGGTTTGAACTTGGTTCAAAATTTTGTGTTTGATTCGAATCTTACTTAAATTTGGATCGAAATCAAAAGGTTACAATAACAATCATCGTCAAAGTCCTTACCCACCAAATGACTATCTGTCTATCAATCTCTATGCTTCTTTATTCTTTCCCTCCATGGGTTATAGAAAACTGAGGGTCAGTGGTGGGTCACCTAACAATTATCATACACTACTCAGGATCCTATAAAAGTTGGGTTTCAAGAGAACTATCATTAGATCCACATAATAATGACAATTTCTCAACTCGTTTACTGTGCCAAAAAGTAGATACCAGTTTCAAACTTAGACTTTTTTTTAATTATAATATAAGAGTAGAATAATAATAGATACTTCCAAGCTAAGTTTGATTTGACCCGATCCATCAAAATAGCCATATGAATTCGGTTTATGCTTGTTTAGATTATTATAAAATAATATTAATTTAAGGTTTTTAAAATTTATAATAAAATAAAATAATCAAACTTTAGATTAATCCTTAAATTAGAAATTATACAATTTAATCACGAGTTAAAAGAATTCTGGGCTCTATTGAAACTTAGTTAAGTATAATTTAATTTGTTAATTTTATATTAATATAATTATTTTTATAATTAATTAACTCAGTAAATTTAATTTAATATTTTTATTTGTAATCAATATTTTCAAATGCACACTAAATAATAAACTTTTCTTTTGGGGGGAAATAAATAATATGGTGGGTCTAGAAATGTGACACTATCCACACAATGAGCGCATCTCAAGGCAATGTAGTGTCCAAAAAACAACTAGTTTCAACAACTTTCTCATTTTACACTCTTTTTGTAGTACCCAAGCAAAAAGGAGATTGAATGATTTGATTATAAGAGAGCTTCTCCTTTTTGTCGTGATTAGCGCTTGTAATTGTCATTAGATCCATATTATCTCAAGAGCTTATTAGCAAATATTTTAAAATTTTGACCAAAAATTAAATTAAAAATATAAAAAATTTAAGATTTAAAAGGTCCATTCGATATTGTACCTTTATAAAAATGGTTAAAATTAAATAAAATTAAAGAATTTAAAATAAAATTAAAAAAATTGTCCTTAATTTATAATTAATTAATTAATTTTAATATATAAAAATTAACTAATTTGTAAAATCTCTAAACAGGTGTACAAGGAAAGAGCCCATGAGGCTGTCTAAAACTGTAGGATTTGTCATACATTTAGTGTTTCTGAGTGAGGACTCCTAGCTTCACTAAAGGCGAGAATAACTGAACTTTGCAGCTTATCAGGTATTAACGGATCTGGACACCATATCAAGCATATCATTTGGTTATATTTTATTTTTATTTATTGTAATTTTATTTACTACTTTTTAATCTATATCATTCTTTTATTGTCTCATCTACATGTGGGTCTATTGGAAACAATCTCTCTACTATATAGGAGTAAAGTTACGTACTATCAGACCTTTTCAAATTTCACTTTATTATAAGACTTCGAACTAAATATGATGACAATAATAATAATAATTAATTTTAAATTATACAATTTAAAATTATTACAGTTCAATCGATTACATTAGATTAAAATGGATAATTCGTGTTTATTTTTTATTTTTATCCCTTATCTGGTCTAAGGAATTCTTATGACACCTGTACGCCACATTCTTGGAGGTTTGTTTACCTTTACATTCTCATTCAATACCTTCCCTCTTTCTCTGACATTCTGACACATAGATAATCTTAGTATTCTCTTCCATTTATTCATCTAAAAGTTTATTCTTATTTGCAAAAAGAAATGGTGGAGAAGAAAAGGGCATCAAGGAATAAAGAAGAAGAGTAGAAGACACACTCATCTTCTTTATTTAAGTAAAAGATACCAAGTTTTCCTTTATTAAGCTTATATAATTTATATCATACATCTATATCTTTTATAAGGAGTATTCACTCTCTTGTTTCTAAACATAGACCTCAAATTAAAGAATTGATCCAATGATCCAAGTTAGGTTATTATGATTTAAAATCCACTTTTTGTAGAGTAATATGCAATTATGAAGTTCCCCGAGTTAATCTCCTTACGGCTAGATCATGGTTACACATATCTCTGCGTTGGAACTGTTCAAATGGTTCTAATGTTACATAAAAGAAAAGAAAATTTAGTAATAGATAGAATTTCCCTCCTAGATATGACAGACATATCTTACCATAATGTCTTGATTGAAACTCTTTTAGTGATGAAAGTATCATCATGATTATTGCTATGGACTTTAACATCAAGTTTGATGATCCCAATCTACTCACAAACTTGAAGTCTAAAATCAAATTCTTAGAGTTGAGCAAGATCCTAATGTTATCATAACCACACACTTCATCGTTTAATCATCTACATAATGCGAAACTATGTTCTACATCAAAACTTTCCAACTATACATGAGATGTCCTTTTATATAGTAGCAGACAAATCTCATAATGAGACCATAACTATCTAAATTTTACGACAATTGTCATCACAACAAAGATAATTTTACGACAATTGTCATTACAACAATTAGCAGAGTTAAGTAATGTTATCATATTAATAACATTTTATTAGTATACATATGATATTAAATCATATATATTTCATAGTTATATTTTAACCAAAGTTAAAAAATAATTTTTAAAAATTTTGAAAATTAAAATTTTTTGAAAAATTGTATGTTAGAGCAAAAGTTGCACTCGTGAATAAAGAAAAGAGCCAATGATTCTAGTTTGCTTGATCGTAGGGGCATATCATTTTGGTATCTAGCGACCCAAAAGAGAGATCTGACCATATCTAGTCTATATTCTTATCTTTTCAGAAGAATGTTATCTTCCAAGAAGCTACTTATTGACATTACGTAGCCATAGGACCATAAATAAAAGGTTTCTTTGCAATGTATTTGTCACAGTCACCTTTCTAAACAAATGTCAACAACAATAATAATAAAGTAACATATTCTTTTGGGATTACCAACTTTTATCATATACTATTAAATTTTATCTACAAATTTATGCAAAATTTATATAAATATGCAGATAAAATTAAATAACACAAAGTTGAAACACCTTAATAGAAACTAAAGATTACGTTCCCATAAATAACAAGTAACAAATTTTTCTATTTTTTAGTAAATTATATTATTATTATTATTATTTTAGTAAATTTATAATTATTATAGTTGATATTATCTAAATTATTTTTATTAAAAAACTCAATTTGAACTGTCTAACTTTTCCGTTTAGTTTTCAACGTTTTAGTTCAATTGACTTAAAACTATCAATTTATTAACTAATCGATAAATTTTTATAAATTAATAAGTTCTTATAGATTAAATTAAATTAATTAACTTTTATTTAATGATTATTTAGTTAAATTTTAAATTCTTTAATAAATAAAGGTAATCTCTTTTAATCATATTTCAAAAATTTTCATTTATTCAAAATTTGAAATTATGATTTTTCTTCCGATTTAGATTTTAAAATATCGAATAATATTGATTCCGATAACCGTAAAAGTTATTAAAACAAAAATCTTCAATTTTTATTCTTTTTTAATAGAAAATTTCATGAAATTGACAATAATTAGTTGATCTTGTTGACTGAATACATTGCCGTATTGTTGAATTCTAAACCAAATCACGGGTTTCTTTTTGAGTGGCATTATTTATCTATATATATATAAATAATATAATATAAGAAAGTCCCTCTCAATAATTAAAAATTCAACGCTTGTGGGTGCACTTATTGATCAATATGGAACTTATTTTGGAATTTGCATCAAATAATTAAATTCATATTAAAATTTTTATATAAATTTGTCTAAACCAAAATTTGATCCAAATATATTGCGTTGAGTTAATATACAAAAATCTTTATATAATTAACTTTAATTTTCTTATCGAGTTAAAAATGAAAATAATTAAGAGAAAATTATGTATATATAATCTCTTTATAATTAGTGATAAATTTGGAGATTAATCAGTTATTTAAACTTAGAAATTAAGATTATACACAACTCTTCTTTATCGAAACATTATCAGACCAAACCTGAAATTAGAATATAATTAATTATAGAATTTAAAACAATAATCAACAATTAATTAATTACATATTTTAAAACAAGAATCAAAATTTCCATATAAGCAAGGCTCGTAACTCTACCACCAACATCACTAACCATTATATACCTCATGTGCAATACATACTCTCAATGATTTGTAGGATTGGATCATCATTAGAGGTGGCAATTAAATAATTTATGTTACATATGTTAGAATCTATATAGTTGGGAGGGGCTACATAAATTATTATGATCATTACTATTCGTGCCAACCGGACCTATTCATGACAATACCATGTAACTTACGAGTTCGTCACACTTGATATCGAATCATACAATAATGTCTAATTAATATGATAAACGCATGAGACCGTTAACCAAATTATTGAACACATGCATGCAATGCTTCAGGAAAAGAGGAAGAAGAAGAAGACGAGATTACAAGTTGGAAAGAAACATACGTGGGTATATGCTACAATCATGCATCTATGTGCTATATATTAATTACAAGATTATAATTTCATGCATAGACAAACCAATACACCACATTAATCACAATGCAAGTATGATCAAACTACCCTAAACCAAATTTAATTTGTCTTACATTAAATTGTCTAGCTATACATCATGATGGGTAAATAATAATTAAATCAAATTCGTTATTTGACTTTGTATTCTTAACTTATCAAATAACTTATTCAAAATATGTAATTTGTATATTATTGCATTCGCCTTATAATTTATTTTAATATGTATTTAAGGACATAATTTGTATTTTAGATTGAAGTTTGATTAATGAAAAATTTGACTTAATTGACTTGAAGTCAACAAATCAAATTTAAATTAAGTGGATTTCATACCATGTTTAAATTTAGGAGGATTGGCGCATCCAAACTTGAAAAACCCAAATTAATATAACTTAACTTAGTTTAAGTTAACAAAAAGTATAATTTTCCTTGCTCTTGACTTGGTATTAAAGTAGTGATGAAGGTAATAAGCCAGCTTACTCAATGACAATGGCTTCCATCTTTTCTATAGTGATATATAAAAGTAGATCCACCTACATTTATGGTGAACCCTACAATTTAAGGATGTTGTTTATTTTGTTGATTGTCATGTTTTCTTGTGCAAATAAATAATATTGTTTGTGTTGATAAACTTCAACCAAATTTGATAAAAGATATTAATTTGGATTTGGTTGTGTTTGATATTTTTTGGAAAAAAAAGCTGATATTAATGATCCATATTTAATATAAAAATTAAATTTTTTAGATTTTGGTTAATTTAAAATTTAAATAAAATAATTCATGATCTTTTAAAAATAATAATAAATATTAAAGTTCGATTTGGATTTTAATACAGTTATTAAGATAAAAACGTATCTTTTATAAAAAAAAGAGGTAAATTTATGGTTTAAGATATTATTAATGTACTTAAAAACTATCAATAATCTTCTACACATTTGATTTTGCAACACGTGTCTTCCCAACGTCAACCAATGTTTTAAAAATTGGATCGAAAGTTAAACATACAAGACAAGATATTTAAAGTTTAAAAGGTTCAATCATTATTAGACCATACTAAAAGTCGAATAAAATTAAGAAATTTAAAATATGATTAAAAAAGATTATCCTTAACCATCGAAGAATTTGAAGTTTAATTGAAAAAAGAGATTGTTAAATTAAAATTAATTGATTCATTTTAATTTATAAGAATTTGCTAATTGACAAATATAAACTGATTAATTAACAAATTGATTATTTTTAACAATAAGAGTTATTAAAGTATCGAACTAAAAATTTGAAAATCGAACGAAAAATTTGATGATTCAAAGTTTTTACAATTGTTGTCAACTTCCATTATAAAATCCAATCGTGAATTTCAAAACAACATCATAGAATATTATGTATAAAAAACATTATTTTGGAGTTTACAATTAGAATTTTTAATATAATTAATAGTACAAGGCCGAGTGTCATAAAATTAAAATTATAGAAGAGTTGTTGATAATTTTTAAAAATCAGGAAATATATTACTAATATACCAAGATCCAACTTAATTTAACCCAAAAAAAAAACTGTTTTCTTTAAATATCATATGCTTTATGAAAGAAAATTGGTTCAATTATAGCTTTAAAGATGTAATATGAACAGAAACTTCAAGTGGGATTTTAAAAAACAAAAAATCAAGATTCAAAAGGATTAGGTTGGCCAAAGTCTAATAGAGAAATCAACTTGTTCAAGTCAAAGTAAGATTTTCAAAATGTCCTAAAGAAGTCAAAAAAAACAAGTGAACATAATAAATGAGGTTGCATTGAATCTATCATGATTTTATTTGGTTCTATTATTTTTAAATTTTTAATAATTAAATCTCATTAAAATTTTAATTTAAGAGGTAATTTACAATAGTTTAGTAATTATGAGTATAATATTTTAACATAATATAAGTTATAACTATTGAGTAATATTCTCAACAAAATTGGTTTAAAATATAATAATAACTAGAATATTGATAAAATGGTATAATTGACTACTATTAAGATATAAGTACCTTAAATGAAATAAAAATTATTAAGATTTTTTAAAATAGTATTGTCATAGAAAAATATTCACATATTTATGTTGTTATTTTGTCACTAAAATTTTTTAAAATTATTTAGATAGAAGAGATGATAAAATATCATATTCACTTACAACTTATGATTTAAGAAAATTATTCTATTCATTTTTAAAAATAAATTCTATGTATTAGTAGAATTTATATTAATACATATTAAATAAATCTTGAATTTTATTAATAATTAATTTCCAAATTATTGTTGTAAATTTAAGAGCAAAGTGGGAAATATATGAGATAAGGTCACAAGGAAAAGGTTGAAAAGGGCAAAACAGAGAGGACAAAGTCTCCCAAATCCAACAAAATCAGGTCAAAGGTGGAAACACAGACACTGGCAGCTCAGTATCTCAAACTCAAAAACACATAGCAGAAGCCATCACCACCACCACTAGAATCTATATCTTTAGTTAATTTTTGGGATCAATAAAGACAGGCTGGAAGGATCCAAACTCCAACCCCACTTCCATTATTGTTTCAGAAGACAATCAATCCACAACCCCCAACACTCTCCCCAACAAAGTGATGTTTCAATACACAATGCAGTTCACTGAGGAAAACCCATTAAGCATTTACTCTACAGAAGAGCAATGAGAAAATTACATTTTAGAAATGGAAAAGAAAGATTGCTAAAAAGCAAGGACAAGAGCCCTTAACTCTTTTTTTTGTTTTTGGGTTTCCTCCCTTTTCTTGCAGCCTCTGCTAAGCATCTTTTCCTCACTTTTCTTGTGCTTTTGCCCCCATCTCTGTCTTCTTTCTTTCTTTTTTTCCTTCTTGGAATCAAAATTTTTGGTGTGGTTTTTGCTTACTTTTGTTTCCTCCACTTCTCTTCTAGTGCTTCCTCTGCAATCTGCTTCTTATTTCTTTGTCTCTTTCTTTCTGTTCAAGCATTTGGCTCTTTGATCAGTAAAGTCCAATCCCTTTGTATCTCCTTGCTTTGTGAATTTTGTTTTAAATTTGGTAGCTTTTCAATCTGTTATTAACTGGATTTCTATTCCTCTTGGGAATTAATGCTGATAGTTTCTTGGTTCCTTTTATCAAACTGTAAAACTTTGTCTTTCTTTTTTCTTCTAGCTTGTTCTTGGGACTAGAAAGATCGAGGCTTTCAATTTCTCGTGCAGCTTCCAATCCTATAATTCAGTTTCTGAGTTCTTGAGTTGTGCTTCACATGGTCTAGAATTCTCATTTTTGCTAGTTCTTTCTCTTGGTTAGAGTCTGAAGTTTGTTCTTGAGCCTTTCTGTAAGTTTCCTGAGAAAATTCGTTCTTTAGCTACAATTCGGGGACTTTCTGTCTCAATTTCACAATCTCTGTTGATTCCCTCCAAATGGTCTGGACCTTTTTGCTTTTTCTCTTATTTGCTTGATCGAAGTCATCAACTTTCTTGATTTACCACAAACTTTTTTCATCGTCCGTTATACCTTGTTTGTGTTTCCATGGGAATCTGTCATGGAAGACCAACTGAGCAGCAGCAAGACCTCTCAAATGGCCAAGCACTATCCATTGAAACCGACCCACAAGCACCAAATTCACGCACCAGCAAGACCTCAAACTTCCCTTTTTACAGTCCAAGTCCCTTGCCAAGTCTTTTCAAGAACTCTCCTGCAGTGTCCAGTGTAAGCTCCACACCTTTGCGTATTTTCAAGAGGCCCTTTCCACCACCTTCTCCGGCAAAACACATTCGTGCACTGCTTGCACGAAGGCACGGCTCTGTCAAGCCCAACGAGGCCTCAATCCCTGAGGGAAGTGACAGTGAGATTGCTTTGGACAAAAGTTTCGGATTCTCGAAGCAGTTCTCGAGCCATTATGAGCTTGGGGAGGAGGTGGGTCGTGGTCATTTTGGCTATACTTGTACTGCCAAAGCCAAAAAAGGAAGCTTGAAAGGCCAGGATGTGGCTGTCAAAGTTGTTCCAAAATCTAAGGTTTAGTTCTCAGCTTCTTATTGCCTGTGACATTTATTTTCACTATCAATCATTTACATCAATAATCCTAGTGAAATAAAGCATCTTTGGGTTACATATTTGGTTAGCTTGGAATTTTACAGTTCTGAAATTTTCTATTACAAACAGTTTCACATGTGATAGAATTGCTGTCCTCTGCTCGTATGGTGATTTTCTGATAGAATTGATGTGGTCTTTAACTTGATAGATGCTGGTTATCACTTACAAAAGATGCAAATGTGGTACTCGATTCTCACTTCTTGTCAGGGAGATTTAATCCCACTGGAGGATTCTGTGCCTGCAATTGATTGGAGACCTGGATATTGATGAGGAGTTTCTAGTTGATTACAGGGAATATCATGATTGGGAGTTCATCTTAATTGAATGTAGATGCAGAACAAGTTTCTCGCACTGTTAACTTTGATGTCTTTGAGAATTGAGAAAGAATCTTTAGTGCACTCTAGTTTTTGGTTAAAATTTTTTCCTTTTGAGGTGCCAGTACAACCAACTCTGTTGTATTTTTTGTCAACTCTGAGGCCAAGGACTATCTATTTTTATCTCATGAAGATTATAATCCTTTGCAGATGACCACAGCAATTGCTATAGAGGATGTGAGACGAGAAGTGAAGATCCTACGGGCTTTAACCGGACACAAGAACTTGGTACAATTTTATGATGCCTACGAAGATGATGAAAATGTCTACATTTTGATGGAGTAAGTTTGGTTTTACCAGTTTTTTCTAAAATACATTTATTATCTTTTTGGTAATTGAAGAATTTCTTGTGTTCTGCGAAGCTTTCTAATAACTTAATCTTTTGTGCTTCTTTGTATTTCACATCCAAATATTTTATTTTGATGACTAACTCACTAAGGCTTTTATGGTTGTAAATCTGTATCAACATGACCAACTTTCTTGTGTGGTGAGTATATTTATCTTGTGATATCAACAGTCTCTGCTTTATGCTTCTTTGCAATTGATGTCTATAATTGATTGAAAAAGTTGCATGAACCATTTAAGCTGATGAACTGTTCATGTTATGGAGTTTGTGGATATAGCCATTTGGATCTAACCATTTGTGAATTTTGATGCCTTTTAGGCTGTGCAAAGGTGGCGAATTACTGGACAGGATACTTTCGAGGTACACTTATTTTAGAGACAGTTCTTCTTATGGTATATGGCTTGCTTGTGCTATGAGATTGGTAATTGGATGAGGTTCAATTTGTGACATACAGGGGCGGAAAGTACTCAGAAGAGGATGCAAAGTCAGTTATGGTTCAGATTCTTAGTGCAGTTGCCTACTGTCATCTCCAGGGTGTGGTTCATCGTGACCTGAAGCCAGAGGTAATTTACTGACAAGAAAGTGGTTGTTTAACTAATATTTTTCATTGCATCTCTCCTTTTTCACGTGAACAAACAATATGAGAAGTTCGGTAGAAGGAATTTAGGAGTTTGTCTTTTGTCTACAGCTTGCAACATTTGACAATTTTGATTCGGGTAGTGCGTTACGTTCTATGTTTGACTTCAGACTCTGACGTACTAATAATGTGCCATATTGTTGTTTCAGAATTTCCTTTTTACTTCCAAGGAAGAGAATTCCCAATTGAAGGCTATTGATTTTGGACTCTCTGACTATGTAAAACCAGGTAAGACTGCATAAGCTGCCTTTGTGACTTTTCTCCAAAGTTGAAGAAAGTGTTTGACCATTACTTTATTTGCAGATGAGAGGTTAAATGATATCGTCGGAAGTGCATACTATGTAGCTCCAGAAGTTTTACACAGATCATATGGTACTGAAGCAGACATGTGGAGTATTGGTGTGATTGCCTATGTTCTTCTATGTGGTAGCCGACCGTTTTGGGCCCGTACAGAATCTGGAATCTTTCGAGCTGTCCTCAAAACTGATCCTAACTTTGATGAAACTCCTTGGCCTTCTTTGTCCCCAGAAGCTATAGACTTCGTGAAAAGATTGTTGAACAAGGACTACCGAAAGAGACTAACAGCTGCTCAGGCACTATGTAAGTTGGTGAACACCGTCAATATCTTAAAGCCCTTCCTTTAGTCATCCACCTTGTGGGTTATGATCTTATGGAATATCATTTGAATGGTTATGTGATGTACTGCACCTTCGTCATTTTTTATTAGGTCACCCGTGGCTAGCCAATCATCATGACGTCAAGATTCCATTGGATATTATAGTATACAAGCTTGTAAAGGCTTATATATGCTCATCTTCTCTACGGAAATCTGCACTGAGAGTAAGGAACATACTCTCTGATACATGCTGTGTATGAGCATTTTGCATCCTCATCTTTATTTTTGGAATTCTTCATCATAACTTCTGTTTGTCGATACAGTCTTGACAAATAATAGCGATGTCTTGAATTCCTAAGATATTAATTCAGCATCTGCTTCATTTATTGAAGTACTGCATTCTTATTGAGGACTAATAGTAGGTCATTATGGGCAATAGAGAAATGCCTATGTAAGTAATGAATGCATAATCTGAATGGTACTAGTGTTGGATTTCTCTGCAACATTGAAGCAAAACTTCATGCCATGGAACTGCAGTATTTCTGTAGCTTTCCCATAACTGTACCTTTTGGCGCTTATTTTGAGAGATTAACGCACTTCTGTTATCGTGACAGGCTTTGGCAAAGACATTAACTTTAGCTCAGCTAGCATACATCCGGGACCAATTCAACTTGTTGGGACCAAACAAAAACGGCTTTGTTTCTATGCAGAACTTTAAGACTGTGAGCCCTTTTTCCAATTGCACCTTTTGGACAATTTTTCAACTTCGATATATTTCATCATTTGATTAAGATTAATGCCTCAATCAACAGGCAGTAGTAAGGCACTCTACTGATGCAATGAAGGATTCAAGGGTCTTTGACTATGCAAACATGGTAATGCTTAAAACCTATTGATCATTTAATATAATGATGTTGGTTTTAACACCTTCTCAAACTCGATATCTCCTTGGAATGGTGGCTAAGTGACTATCCTTGTTCGGTGCAGATTAGTTCTGTTCAGTACAGAAAGTTAGATTTTGAAGAATATTGTGCAGCTGCCATAAGTGTGCATCAACTAGAAGGAATAGATTGTTGGGAGCAACATGCACGCCAGGCATACGAGTTCTTTGAAAGGGATGGAAACAGGCCCATCATGATTGACGAACTTGCCTCGGTATGCTCTCTCTCTTTCTCTCTCAAACACACACACAATCACACAGACAAAAAACACATATTTGCTGCATGAACAAACATTCCATTGACAATGATAGACATTATTTCCAAAAATATAGTTTGGAAGTTCAGAAGAAGTGAGTTTAGTGATGGAATATTGGACAATGTTGATACTGGAGTTATCACAAATGGAATAGGAAAGCCAAAAGTGTAGGTACTGATTCATCATGCTTGAATCTCATTCAACCAATTCCTTCTTTGATAATGATGAAAGTTCCGAGAACTGAATAGGCCTACTAACTTGATGCAACTTTTTGTTGTTTATTACTCCCAAGAATTTGGTAAAAAAGTTTAACCAATAACCTTAGTGACTGTCTTGGTACATGGATACAACTTGGCTTTTCGTGATGATCAACAATGCATCTTGTGAAGTGAGCAACATGAGATCGAAGCATGGTATTGCACCCAATACAGGATTTGGTAACATAATGTGGCTGCTATTTTAATTTGAGGAGCGCCGTTAGTTTGAAACTGAAATTTTCAGTTCCACTGAATTTCTCTATCCTGTGAGGAGATGAAGTTGAGAGACTATGTTACAAGCACAGTTCCCACATTTGGAGTAGTTTCAACAGTGCCAGTGCATGCATACTGGCACTTCAGAAAACGGGTGTTCGATAGAGATATTACGAGTCATAGGAAGCCCTTCTGGCCTATGATAAATAAAGCAGGACCGATAACATCAAAGCATGTTTCACCGCAACCTTGAGATGGCCATTTTTTAGGAGATTCAAGCAGAATGTCAGGAGTAACAAATTGTTTTCTGGAAGTGGCAGCAATAGGATCTTGATCTAATCTTGTGTATTTTGCATATATATTGCTTGGTGAACTTGGGAGATTGCTAAACGAGAGTTTTGATGGATTGGAGAAAACAGGAATTGGTTTTAGTGAAAACTTGATGAGGTAACTCAGAATTGGAGGATGGGACAGCACTATCTTCCATCTGAAATTCCAAAATGGAGATGCAATAATATAATTCAAAGACAAAGAAGAGAAAAAAATAGAAATTTTAGTACTTCACTGAGGCTAATACAGTTTTGTGTTTGCATTTACATGTTTTCTCTTCCAAGTAGATTACAGCAGCAAAACTTTCCTTTATTTTTTGTTTGCAGGAACTTGGACTAAGCCCCTCAGTACCAGTTCATGTGGTCCTCCAAGACTGGATAAGACATTCTGATGGGAAGCTAAGCTTCTTAGGTTTTGTCAGACTACTTCATGGAGTTTCATCTCGCAACTTCCACAAGGCTTGACACGAAAATCCCACCCATATGCTAAAATTTTCCTTTGTTCAACAATCTCGAACCAACTCGTTGACTGAGAATTTGCGGGGCAAATGACGAGCCAAAATTGACGTGAAGAAATCCTCTGCTCTTTCTTGCTAACAGAGAATGGTGCCTGCAGATTAAAAGCCAGCCATCGTGGTATTACATTGGTGATTAAACCATTTGTGACAAGGTCTCATATCAAGAATGTCTTCATGTTTGTTACTTTTTCCCCATTTTTGATAATTTGGATTTAGAGGATTGTACAGATGAGGGTAGAATGGAATGGGAAGGTGTATTTTAGGATCAATGAACAGACAGTGAGTTTATCCCTTGTGTAGTACTTCTTTGCACTGAGCTTTCTAATAAGTTCTTAAATTTGCTACAATGGAAATGTGGATTAGCCCCCATAGTTGCAGCAGTCTACATTCCTCATGAAATGAAATAGAAGAGGGAATAAACAATTGCTTTGCACAGGCATATGACCACCTTTTAAATCATTACATTAAATTAAATCATTACAATGTATTATTAAATCAGACGTTTAATTGAAAAGATAATTATATATATATGCTTTAGTAAATATTGTTAAAAATTCAAAATTAATCTTAAATAAATTAAATAATGAGAATAAATATAAAACTTAAATCAAAATATATTAATAAAAATATTCAATAAATCTACAAATTGACAATTAATTATTTTTTTAATATCCTAACCCGGTCACGTTTATCTCGAATAATCCACGCATAGTTGCATGTGAGCTGGAATTCCATTGTCCCAGGAGTCTAAATATATGCGTATAATGCGTAGAAAGCACAACATTTTTCTACCCTGAGGTCTGAGCTGCTTTCTGTCTTCTTCCTCTCTTTTTGGTTCTCACACACAGATACAAAGTCAATGCATCATGAGGTATGGATCACTGTTGCAACAATTGCAACTCTATTTTTGCTGCCATTCTCAGGAGCTTATAAAATTGTAGCCTTTCCTGGCCAACCAAAAGTCAGTTTCCAACAGTATGGGGGGTACATAACCATTGATGCTCAGCAACAAAGGTCTCTTTTTTACTACTTTGTTGAAGCAGAAACAGAACCTGCTTCAAAGCCTCTTGTGCTTTGGTTAAACGGAGGTAAGAAAAACTGACCCTTTGAGTAGCTCTCCTTGAGTCTGCAAATATATCTGGAATTGATTGAAATCCTTGGTGGGTTTTTGCAGGTCCTGGCTGTTCATCTATAGGAGCTGGAGCTTTCTCTGAGCATGGACCTTTTAGGCCAAGTGGAGACATTTTGGTCAAGAATGATTTTAGTTGGAACAAAGGTTGGCGAAACATGGTTGCTCTTGTAAATTTAATCTTTTCCAAAGTTGATTCTTGCTCTTTTTGTGCTTGATTCTTTGTTCATTTTAATTGTTGTGAGTGTTGTTTTCTTTTCCTGCAGAAGCAAATATGTTGTATCTCGAATCACCTGCAGGGGTTGGCTTCTCTTATTCTGCTAATAAATCTTTCTACGCATCCGTTAATGATGAAATTACAGGTCTGTTCATAAATCATTGTTTCAAGATGGTTCTTTTAAGAACAATAATGGAATTGGTGGTGTTTTGAGTCCATAAATGAGGATTTTGCTTCTTAGATTAAAACTAATCAAGACTTGATTCATTAACAGCACAAGACAATCTTGCATTTCTAGAGCACTGGTTTGAGGAATTCCCTGAATACAAAGACAGAGATTTCTTTATCACTGGAGAGAGCTATGCAGGTAAGTCTCCATTGATGTTTACATAAATGCTGCTCATAACTTGTTTCAGCGAAACAGATTCTTGTGAGTGAAAGTATCTGAGATTGGTAATATCTGTCCGAGACTGAGAAAGCTCAAAGAATTAATACTTCTTATCAGGTCACTATGTTCCACAGCTTGTGCTACTTATCATCCGATCCAACACGAAATTCAATCTAAAAGGAATAGCAGTGAGTGAATGAAAATGCTCATGATTATGTTAATAATAATGTTAATTATGATAAAGGGAAGGATAAGGAACTTCATCTTTGATCTCTGCAGATAGGGAATCCTCTTCTGGACTTCAACAGTGACCTTAACTTAAGAGCTGAGTACTTATGGTCTCATGGATTAATTTCAGATGCAAGCTTAGAATTATTGATGACAGTCTGTAACTATTCTCAAATTACCAGACAAAGTCAAAATGGCTCTCTGTCCCCAGCTTGTAATCGAGTTAGTAATCAAGTCTCAAGTGAAGTTAGTGACTCTGTGGACAAATATGATGTAACTCTTGATGTTTGCTTGTCACTGCTTGAGACACAATCCCGAAAGTTAAATCAATTGGTAAATATTCGTGTTAACCTTCTTATGATTAAGGAACATTTTCTTATGATCCCAAAACTATTTTGTCTGAGGCCAGTCCTGCCTCTATTGGACAGGAACATATGCAGGAAATAGATGTATGTGTACAAGATGAGACTGAAAAGTACTTGAGACGAAAAGACGTGCAAAACGCTTTTCATGCTAAACTCGTTGGTGTAGATGAATGGACATTCTGTAGCAGGTACTGTTCTAGACCTTGAGGACATTTATACACGAGAATAAAGCTTTATTCCTTGTGTAGATTTGCAAGGATTCAATATGATTTTATGGTTATGCAGTTAAAATTGTATGCAAGGATTCAATATGCTTTTATGGTTATGCGGTTAAACTTGTATCTTTTTACTTCTATTCTAAAGACAAATCTGATAATTGATTTTCTTTCATTGATCACAGAGTCATTGATTATGAGATGGATAATCTAGAAATACCCATGCTTCCCATTCTTGAAAAGCTTGTTCGATCTGGTATCCGGGTTTTGGTCTATAGGTAATCTAGATGCATATGCGAAATCGATTATAGACATTCTAATCAACAGTATGTAGAACTTTTTCAGTTGCTGCTAGACATACTAATCAAGGTTGGAATTGAACAGTGGAGATCAAGATTCTATCGTCCCCTTTATTTCAACAAGGGCACTAGTGTACAGGTTGGCAAAGCAGCTGGAACTGAACACAACTACTGCATACCGAGCCTGGTTTGTGCAGAAACAGGTTAGCTAGAATCCATTAGTGTACTAAAATTCAGTTAATCCACAGGTTTAATCCAGTTATTATTCTGCTTGTTAATCTTGGTGATAGTATCTTGTGTAAATAGACAAAGAATTTCAGTTAAACAAACTCAAAATGTAGTTTCTGGTTGGCAACCTGAATAATCTATTTTCCACAGGTTGGTGGGTGGACACAAGTATATGGAGATTTTCTATCGTTTGCCACCATTAGAGGAGCATCCCACGAAGCTCCATTTTCACAACCAGAAAGATCACTTGTGTTATTCAAGGAATTTTTAACAGGAAAGCCACTGCCACCAGCATCGCTGCTTACAAAGAAAATCCGTGATTGATCGATGTAGTCGTCTGTTGCCTATTATCCTCAGACACTATCACCACTATTTCTTGAGCTCAAAGTTGGTTTTACCAGCTGTTCTGAAGCTGCTGTTTAGAGAACACATTTCTGCCAATCATTGACATGTCTCTGCAGAAGTTGCTATCGTCTGTATGAACATGCACTGGCAATCATTGACATGTCTAAATTTACTATAGAAGTATTTTAGACTATCTTGATATGAATGTAATAGGGAAAGATATCTGAAGAGACTAATATTGAACATAAACCACAAGATACCATTTTATGTTGAAGACAATGGGGTACATCATTTTGGCTCACAGGTTTGTTCTTGGAAACCAATCTTCATATCAAGTGAATGAGCTCCTGCTGATGTTTGTCATATGTTCTAAGTAAGGATCTTGAATAGTCATCTTTTAGAAAAGACAATTTTTGACTGGAGAAAGAATAAAGTTATCCTTTAAAATTTAAATTATTCATACAGTATAAATCCATCACTGTTTTGAAATACATAATTAAGATACTGTTAATCATAATAAATACTTATTGTGACCTTTAAGATAATATTATTTTTTGTGTGTTTAAAGATGCTCTCTTATTGAAGAGTGTTCTTATTGAAGATTGTTCTTCTATTTTTAATGTACATCTATTCTTCCTTTTTGTAGATAAACTTTTTTTTTGTTATTACTTAATTATTTTTATGTTCCTTTTTCTTGATAATTTTTGCTTCTACCTAATGGTTTCTATAGTGATAATAGAATTGTAAATAGAAAAATTAAGATATTAAAGATATCTTTTGTTCATATTATGTTTTTCATCTTAAAGTAAATTTAAATAATATAGATGTAATAATGTTTTAATAAATATTAATCCACCAATGTGTTGATAAACATATTACTGTATGTACAAATATGAAACCTTTAGAGACCCTTTTAGAGTCTATTTGGAACAAATAAAGTTTATGAATATTACATAAGGGCCTTTCACAATTATCAGCAACATATAGAATCAAGCCTTGAGAAATTGCAGAAAAGACTCTTCTTTTATTCTTTTCACTCTCTTAAGGCTAAGTGCTACTGAGTACAAACCATCTTATTTTGGAAAAACACACTTTTTTCACAATCTTGATCATAGCCACTATCAGCCGATTCAAAATATACAGGAAAATCTAACCCCATCACTTCAATTGCAATATAACCTTCAAGGAAGCAACTGAAACTGTTGATCCAGACAAATGTTTTTGCTTTAGAAGAGACTTCCTCTTTACTTCTGTTGTGTATCAATTCAAGGAATTCTCGATATCAATGACAAACCGGTACTTTATGTCTTTCTTTTTCAGCCTCTCAAAAGCTTCATTTATACACTGGATAGGAATTACTTCTATCTTGGGGTAAACTTTATGAGCAGCACAAAACTCCAACATTTCTTGTGTTATTCTTGTTCCACCTGTGACACTACCAGACATGGTTTTCATACCTGAAAGATTAGTGTAAGCAATTTAGTAGACTTTAACCTTTTCTACCACGTAAACTATTATTTTCTAACACAGAGTTTAAGATGACGTCATAGAACTAGAAATGGTATGAAGTAAACTACCAAGATTAAGGTTTGCAGGACTGAATTTGATTTCACTTGGGAACCCGACAAGGACGAAAACACCTGCGGTCTTCAGAAGTGACAAGTAGGCATCAAATGGATGATCACCTGAAGCAGTGTCAACTATAAAGTCCAGAGATTTGGAGAGAGCCTGCATAGAATCCGTCAGCTATCAGAAAATGGGGAAGAAAGGAAATATTCATTTATTCTGCTGAAAAACATCTGAGGTTTTTTACCTTCATATGTTCTTCATCAGATGAGACCACAAAATTGTCTGCACCAAGCACACTTAAGGCTTCCTCTTTCTTGGATATGCTGGT
>JAOSBK010000204.1:2194387-2207368 GCA_027568895.1 Erythroxylum shatona
CGTGTTTCCCCCCTACCTTCCAAGAAAACAAGAACATCTTTGACTAAAACTGCAACGCAATAACAATATTTAGCAGTGAAATGGTATGCATGATTCATTTAATATCTAGTCAATCCTTAAATATCTGCTTACACACAAGATAGTAGATTCAATGGCAGTTCTCTTTTTCTGCCTTAAAGACTGTATTACCCTACAAATTCAATCATATCCCTTCTTCATGTCTAGCATTGTATGCATAAAGATCTCTGCATTATGTTACCCACATCCAAAATGTCAATCTTCATGCACTGAAGCACAGGTGCCTGAACAACAGTTTTTGCGCAAAAGGGAAAAGAAAATTGCAAAGTGTAAACCTTTAACACTATAATCGGTTTATACAAGATAAGCTACTATAAATATTGTTGAAACTAAAATTGGCTGCAACAATCACTTGCCAATGCTCAACGACCCATTTAACGGTAGCTTTGCCACAATGATTAGCACTATTGAAGAGAGCTGAAGCAAAATCATAAATATCAACAAATTCCCCACCAAAATAAATCTCAAATACATTAAGCACCAACCATAAAATTCTTAACACGTAAAACGACTCCTAGTTGACAACACCTCAAGCTTAGTTCAGATCAATTCATTTAAAGCATTGGAAACAACATCCTTTAAAAACAGAACGAGAAGATCAAACACAACATTTACAAAAGGATAATTCTGATACGAGTTCAATATAATCCAATAAATAGCAGGAAAAACTCGCTTAAAAATATGTCCAGAGGAAGAAATTTTAGTAAGACCATAAATCCCAAAAGAAATCCTTTCAGGTGGAAAAGAAACAAAAGCAGATAGCCAGACAAATATAATCACCTGATAAGAAAATCCAAGCTTGGAAGACGTGCCTCTGACCCCAAAGAAAAGGGTGAAGACCGCAGACGCAATAACAAACAATTTCGTAACCGGGGCGTTGTCTGAATCACAACAATAACCACACACACACAAAAAAAAAACTCAATCTTTTTAGCACAATCATACGTATGGGAATGTATATCGAAAAGGTTTCTCAATACACAAAGACAAGTGGTTCCGTGTGTGGTAATTGAAGAAAGAAAGAAATTTTGGCTTATGGGTACGAACTGAAACCGGAGGGGCCGCCGTTCATCGTCAAAATCTTCGTCCTCGTCGTCTTCTGGGCGGAGCAGGAGAGGAGAGATCGGCGACTTCCCTTACTTTTCCTGATTTATTTGGTTTTTGGTTAAATTTTCACTTTCCTTCTCCAATCTTTCTATATATAAACAATTCCTAGTTTATAAAAACTCCTTCTTGTAGAGTAGATTCCATGTACTTACCTTCTCTTGTAACTTTGTTTCACTTTTTATCTCAACTTTTGTGAAAAAAGAGTTTGACAGAATCAACCTGGGACTTGACAATCCAATCCTCCAATGATGGCTTGTACTATATGGGTTTAAGCAACTAGAATTAAAGTTCAATCAATTCGTTAATTTAAATTTTAGGTTTTGATTTGGTAAAACGTTGATGTTAATGGAGATCACTTTCGGGCTCGGGCCGGTCTGACTCGGGTTGAACGGGCCTTAGGACTAATTTTAAAAAAAATCAAACATGAAATTCAGGCTTGAGTCACCTAAGCCCAACATGACCCAGGCTCAACATCTACAACAAAAATGACATCATTTTTATAAAATCAACATCAATTTTCTATTTTAATTAAAAAATAGGTTGAGTGGGCTAGTTGAGCTCGGGCTCAGACTCAGGCCCAAACTCAATTCGACCTATTACGATCCGTAGATCCAATCCAAATATTAAGATTAATCAACTTATTATTGTATACTTATTTATGGACCATTTAGTTCTACTTTTATTTTTTTGCTGTAATCTTTATTTTCTATTTTCAATTTTTGTTTCTATTTTTCTTTTAAATAAAAATAAAATTTTGTTTGGTTGTTAACGTAATTGTATTTTTATCGTTAATAATAATTATATTTAAAATAAAACTTAAAGATAAATTATTTTTAATTAAATAAATTTATTTAATCCTTATATAATAAAATTATCCGTCGACGTTTTACCGTAGCTTCTGTCTTTCCCCCCAACGGCCGCGTTCTTCTGAACGTCCTCTTCTTCCACTGTTAGCTGCTTCAGCAGCGGCGGTCGTGTCCACTCGGAAATCAAGCTTTGACCGTGGGTTCTGTGTCATCGCCAACATCCTCAAACGCATCGTGCCTCTTGATAACGCCATTATCTCTAATTCCCCTAAGGACTCCATGAAACAGACCATCTCCACTATGCTTGGTTTGCTTCCGTCTGATCAGTTCTCGGTCACGATTAGGGTTTTGAAACACCCACTTGATCGCCTTCTCGTATCCGCCATCATTACTGGTTAAAGTTGCTATTTTTTATGAGAAAAAGGTTAAAAGTTCTGTTCTTTTATTGGTTTAATTCAATTGTTGACTTAGTGGGGTTTGGTCTGTTATGCCTCTAGTGTAGGTATACGCCGGAATACAGACTTTTAATGCAAAGAGGTAGCAGACTCATCAGGAAACACGACTCAATGTTGACGCAGGAAACTATGCTGAATTTAGGTTCTCCTGACCATAGACAAGTGTTCATTAAACTGTCAGGAATGTGATTAAACTGGAGATACCAGATATGAGGTCCTAATGGAATTGGAAAATGACTGCATAATTGTCAATTTCTGCAACAATTGAGAGTTGCTTCCTGTTTTTGTAGCAATACTATCTTAGATTAACATGTCAGATTCATGTCTTCCAGGGTTTCAATCGTCCGGATTTCTGCAGGCTGCAAAAATCCAGGAGAATGCACCTATCTTCTCGTCTTCTGCCAGAACATAGTTTCTCTTGAATTGGTAAGAATCTCAGGAAAGGGAAACTCTTTCATCTTCTGCTCCACTCAGCTCTGTGATACTGTATGTGTTCAGGTTCTCTACATCAACAGCAAAACTTATAGAGCCTAATGGTCACCCGTCCAGGAACCTTTTGATGACTTGAAGAAAGGGAAAAACGAGAGGCCTGCCTATATACAAAAAGCTAATGACTAAACAGTTTGGCATCTGACTACTCCAAAACTCGCTTTGGCCAGAGCTGTTTCCACCTGGAGATCTCTTCCTCCCCGTAAAGCTTTCTGATTCCTCCGTAGAAGCCATCGGCTTCGTTTCCTTCTTCCCGATGGCCCTTCCGATTTATTATGGTTCGTCTCCATTGAGAACCAGGGCTGTATTGATTGAACTCCAAGATCACCATATCTGTTGGCAAAACTTTTCAAATTAGACACTTAAAGAGGTACAGTAGCATCAAAAGTTCCTATCTGTCTGGATAGCTCTGGGAATGGAGTTACTTCCTTAGGACTGACATATACAAAGGAGTGCGGTTTTTTCCCCAGATCTTTATTGTAATTTTAATTGTAGATAAACAAAAAATGTTATGGACAGAATCAAATATGCAGTATTTACAGACAAAAGTGTTCAGTTACTGGGGTTAGAATGCTACAACAGAAGATATTGATAGTTTAATTTGTGGCAAGTCCAAAAAAAGCTATCTGGAGATGTGATCAAGAATATGGCAACTGCTGTTCAGAGGATAAGAGAAAGACACAGAGAAAAAGCTTTACATTCCATGAATTCAGAAAAGTGTTCTCTGCCTCGTGTCTTTTTTGCTTGGCATAGGAAACTACAGAACCTATTTTATGTTCCTATCTATGCATAAAAGAGAGTGGATAAAAAGAAAAAGAAAGGAAAAAGAAAGAACAAAGTGCAGATTTGAAGAAGATGCTCTCACCACTGTCATGACAATGGCAGCTATTTGCATTCCCAACACAAAATTCCTGATGACCAACAACCGCATACCACCAGCCTGTTGGTTTCACAGAAGGCGTTAGAACAATATCCTCATGACTCCGAAATTTCACAATCTCCTTTTTTCCTAGAGATAACATTCTGAAACGAAACTACCCAAGCCAAGATCCATGAAAAAGTTATAAGATTTCCAAGCTTTTCAAATAAAACAGCATACATGATAAAGTCCTGCAAGCACCCACTTGATGCTATAATGCTGAAGGGACTCTAGATACCAGGATCTTCCAATCCAATGTGTTCAGAATTATATAGGTTTCCACAAGGTTCATGAACTCATAAGAACAGTAATCTTCGTATGGCAGAGGACTTACCATAGGGAAATTCTCTGCTCCTCCTCCATTGGATCTCAACATGATCCCCAGGTCTCAGGTCATCTAAACAGTTGGAAACATAGAGAACATCGGCAGGATTGTCAATTGGTGGAGCTCTTATCCTACCCCAGCATATGTTTTCTTCTATTGTTCGTCTCCCATATGGAGAATACCTGCAGAACAGAAGAGGACCTTTTTTTACGTGTTCATCAGAATCTACCAGTCTGAGCATCATTTACTTCCACCTCCTGAACTAAACTTATGTACTTAGCAATTGAACATCACAAGAAGGAAACAACTTGACATTACTTGAAAAGAAAATGATGATAGTTTTTGAAGTTTCATATAGGATAGTTTTCGTTTCAGAAAATTATGCAGCAGGTTTCTGCAGATTCATAAATATGCAGTTAAAGAAGCCTAATTAGAGAAACTTCAGACCTCCTTCTTTACCTTGCAAGAAATGTGTCAGTCCCAGAATCATAGCTAAGTTGTGCATCATAGGAGGAAAGCATGAACCCAACATGCCCATTCTGCCACAAGAACTCTACTTTGTTAATATCACGCATAAGAAGCAACTAATGAAGTATATCTTAGTATAAAGGAGATCAGAATGATTTTCTGTAAGTACGAGGACCTGAAAATCAGGAACATAGTTCCATTAGAAAAATTACCTCGCGATTGTAGACCTGAGCTGGGAACCAGAACTTGCCAGTTTCAAGAGACATATACAAAGCCATGATTGAATCGATTTGGAAGCAAGTTTTTGGCTTGGTTCTACTTTGAAATTTTGGTTTAATCCAAGGGAAAGGCCAGAAGCTGCCAAGAGTTCCTAACAAACCCTTTTGACTGTTTTGATTCAAGAGACTTGTTGGCTTCTTTCTGGAAGCCATAGCCATACGCCATTGCCATTCCTTGTAAGCAACTTCACCAATCACTTTACCCCATTTCTGCTTCAAGTGCTTCTTCCAAAGATGATCACTCATGCACATACCCCTTAAACTGCTACATACTTTTGCCATACTACACAACCCAGCTGGCGAGAGCCTCTCAAGAATGGTTTCCAAGGCCAAGTCGGGCAAATCCAGTAGAGAAGTCTTCACATCTTCCACTTGTTCTAGCTCTCTCGAACCAAGATTCATCTTCATCTTCTTCATTGGCATTTGGATTGGAACTTCAAAGAAGCCAATAGCAAGCCAACCTTTATGAAACATGTCCACAAGGGAACATGAAAAGTGCTCCCAAAACCAAGGTGACCACAACAAGGACAACAATCTCCACCCACCCTTAATTGGCTGGAGTTGCTTGAAAGAAAATGACTTGAAGAAGAACACTAAAGAAGAGCAAAAAATCAAGTAGAAAAGCATTGGTTCAAAATTTAGTAGAAATGACAAAAAGACGAAAGGTAGAAGAAGAAGAAGCCAATCAATCTGATATCACTCAACAACAAATGAAGCACACATATAGAAGCAATGAGTAGAGGATTATATGAATTTACTATTCTTCTCTATTGGAACACAACCAATGGAAAGTGACAGGCTAGACAGTTTGGCAAAACCAAGACATTTATGAAAAAGAGTGACATCTGAAGACACCAAGACCGACAAGCTTTTAATGCTGGTAGTTACAATACCAAACTGAACAAGGAGCAGACACCAAGGTTGCTTCTTTAATATGGCATATGAGAGAGCTTTTCATGGCATCTCCTTACAGTGAAGAGAAACCCCGAGTTGTTGGGGGCAGCTGGCAGTTGAAGATTGGGAGTTGTTTTTGACGGGAAAAAGAAATAAGAACAAAATCCAAACTTTGGGAACGTTGAGTAGATTTAGATTGTGATTAAAGAGACCCACTTATCAAAAACCTATGAACTTGAGGAGCACAAAAGAGAAACCCCATTAAAAGTAATGGAGAATCATATGCAGCTAATGGACCACACTGTTTGGTGGAGATATGGATACTTTTAAGTGGCTGTCAACCCTCTGTCTCTCTCTCTCTCTCTAATCCAAAACTCCAAGACTTTTTTCTTTATTAATCTGAAACTCCATAGCTTTTGTGTGTAATTCGCTACTTAAAATAGATAAAAATCACTAGGTAGCTTGCAGAACCTTTGATGATTCATTTGATGAAGATTAGGATGAACTTAGAAGTGGAATATAGAAACCTCATACAGACTAGAGATCAGACCTCGCTTTATTACGAGATTTCAGATTAGATATGATGACGAAAAAATTAAATCTAAACGGTTATTCTTAAAAAAAATTGCTTCACTACATAAGCTATTTCTTATAATATTAACGATAGATTAAGCCGGATTAGGTCAGTATGAAATTTTGTTAATAAGTTAAACTTAATTGAATTTTAAGTTAGATCAACAATTTTCAAACTTTTTTAATTTTTTAAAAAGATTTTCATATTTATTTAAGATAAATTAAGTCAAAAGTCTAATTTAAAGTCTTAAATTTTTTGAAAATTTAGACCTCAATTTAACTTAAAATTTTCTTATCGATAGAGTCAATTCCGAATCAAAATGTCGTTAAAATTTAAAATTATTAAAAATTTTAATTCATTACTTGAATTATTTCTTATAATTTTAACAATATCATATCTAAATTTTTAAAATAACTTAAATTTAATTGAATTTCTTGTCAGATCAACTTTTTTTGAAATTTTTTATTTTTTTAATTTTCAACTTAAAATCTTTAATTTTTTTAAAAAAATCAATTCAGAATTTATTCAACTCTTTTTTTTTTTTTGATTACAAAGGGAAAGAGAACAAAGGATCACAAATGACGGGAGTACACAGCCCCACACATGTCATGGTGAAGCAGCTCCAGGATGACTCCCGGAGGCTCGTGAAGAATGAACAGGCCCGGAGCTAAGGAACGGGCACATAATTTATTCAACTCTTGTTGATTTCAAATCAAGGCGAGTCAACCCTGAACGCAAGTGCCAACTATGATCGCTTCAAGGCTGAGGTAAAACTCTACGGTGGATAACAAATGGCACCTAGTCATCACGCCTTCAAAGCACAATTGAAGTTTGGCCTAACTTCTACCAAACCTCACCACCCCCCATGAGCTCCACACATCCACGTAAATCCCCGTGACGATTCATCAGATTATGATCATTCATTTAGAAAGTGATTAATAATGGATCGTTAAAAAGAAAAACAAAAGAACTCCAATGCGCAGGTCAGTTGGTAAGGGATTCTTCTGGCTTAAGTGAGGTTACGGGTTCGAACCGTCCACATGTATGCAGTCATTTAAAACTTGGGACCAGAGCTTTGTCTCCCGTAAAGGACCTACCCAGCTCGAACGGAGATTAATCTAGGTGTGGATAGCTTAAAAGTACCTTCTCATAGTTGGAACCCTCCTAGAACAGCTCGTGGGTAACAAAAATAAAAAAAACAAAAGTCCCATCTATACAATCAATGTCTATCGATAATTCGTCTTAGGTATTAATGAGTTATTTATTAAAAATTGAGTCTTTTTATCACATCACATTTACAAGGAAAGCAACCGGTGTATAAACTGACTTGTCAATTTTGCATCATAGTTTAAGCTATGAAACTTTTCTTTGAAAAATATATTTACAGAGTACCTTTCAACTCTTTTAAAGAATATGTTAGGGATTTGTTTTTCACGGTTAATAATGTAATTTGTATTGAATTTTTTTCCTTTTTATGTAAAAAAAAAAAGAAAAATAAAAGTACAGAGAAAGAGATTAAGACAACTCCAACTTTGTCTTGTGATTCGATTTGTATTATATGATCCCAATGCTCTTCCTCCCTTGTTTTTACCTCCTCATCCTGTATTCAATTGCTAATAATCTTTAGAAAATACTAAATACTCCTTATCAGGTTAAGTAACAGCTAACTAATGATGGAAAAAAACCCAGATTTATAGTAATTACGATCGCACGTCTCGTAATTATCGTAATTGATAATTATTGGACGCCATGCGTGAAGTTAAAATTTATATTACTGAAAAAATAATATTGTTTTAATTAATCAAATCGGATTGTTTCGTGCATAATTAATTTTTAGCTCGGTTTAAAACTCAAGATTTACGATGAATTTTAATCGTTAACTTTGAATCAATCGAAATTGGAATTAAGCTATTGAATTATAAGAAAAAAAAAAGTACAATGTAATCATCGAAATGATGGTAAACCCAACTTATAGTAGCTGGAGGTGACTGTGACATAAACAATGCTCCTAGCCTCCTACAAGATTATGTTATATATGTATATATGTGTGTGTTTTCCTTTATCTTTTTAGGGGTATATTTTGTAGTTTAGGTGAAGAAGCGTTTAAGTGAATTTATAAAACTAATTAAATTGGTCTCACATAATAGTTTAAGTTATTGTGATGAAACGGTCATTTAACATAGTATTAGAGTCCTTGTGACTAAGTGATCGTGAATTCAAATTTTACCACCTACTTATTATTCAGCACAAGGTAGAGTGAGTCTGTGCAAGTTTCAAGCCCAAGAAGCTTTCACTTGAAAGGGTGTGTTAGTAAATATATAAAACTAATTAAATTGGCCTCAAACCTAAAAATCTTATATATAATACAACTTTTTGGTGTTGATGACATGAAACCAACTTTTTAATTTTATAAAGTTGAAGAATTAGTAAGTTGGATGAAGATTTTAAATCGTTGACTCTTAAATAATTTATTTAAAACACGTAATTCGCAAATTATCGGTATCTATGAATGGTTTGTCTAACATGAACTTAAATACTAGCGACTTATACTAATTAAAAAAACACATTAAAATGATGATGATACTGATAACCTAAGATGCACTTTCATGGAGTCTAACCATGGTGTTAGAAGAAAACATCCTCGATTATTCTTAGGATCAGGTGGTTGAACTCCTGTTTATGGATGTGGTTGGTTATTAGGTGGCTCGCACGTGGGACCGCAAACTTGTGGTTGGAGCTGTTTGATCCACCAAACTTTTCTTGCTTGACCAGACTCCTACATTGATTGTCCCAAACAACAAGTAATCCAAGTGCAACTAAGATTGATTGATTGTCCCAAACAACAAGTAATATAAGTGCAACTAAGATAGGAATGATCATGTATCCAAACTTTCTTATGACTTAAAACGTCCAAGTTATCTGTACCGTAACAAGTTTCACTCAGCCTAATCGAGCTCAAAATTAATAAATTATGATTGAATTGAACGAATTTCGATTTAGTTTTGACCCAATCTAAACTAGTTCAAGAAAACGACAATATTTTGAACTTAACTCAAACCTAGTCAGGTCAAGCTCATATCGCATATTCAAGGGGTTGGAATCACTAGGTCATAAGTGGGTCAACGAATTCAAAGATTCTTAAATTTTACTTGACTTCAAGATTTTGTATCATGAAATGTGTATACAATAACAATACTTTACATCGTAATTTTAAAAATTTGACTTGACCTTAATGATCTTTTATTAAGGGATGTAGATGGAGATTATATTTATTAATCAAGTGCTTATTTAATTAAGGGATCTTGTACAAGTTTGCTTTAAAAGAACCAAACCATTTCATATAATTCCGTAGAATCTCCATGTCCCAACTAATTAGCCCATTTATGAGACAAATTAAAGTGATCTACTTATTTTATATGGATACTTTGAGATCTGGTAACCCTTAAAAGCAGAAATATATATTCTATGAACCTAATCAATAGACAAAATATGAGTAAGATATACATAAAAGATTGTTCTTTGTACTTTCAAATAGTATGAACTAACCAAAATAGTGGAGGGTAGAGTTTTATCTTATAATGGAATCATTGGTCAAAGGAATATATGATTTTGGTTCTGATGCTTTGAAATATTTGATTCCATAATAGGCCACAAACTTATGGAGCAGACCACCATGGATGAATCATAAGAAACAGACACCTTTTATAATGTCTAAGAACAGGTGTGATGGAATCCACAAAGAAGGGTAAAGAAGATAAGAGGAAAAAAAGGAGGGCCAGAAATGAAGAAGAGGACTTTCTTTTCAAGGCACCTCAAAGTGGAGCTTTAGCATCATGAATCACTAGGGTCTTGGAAATCCTTAGACAATTAATAGCCATATATATAAGAGTTTATAAATTAGGTTTTGGATTTAAAGATATTTTGGTTTATTTTTTTATACTGTAATTTTTATTTTTTAGATACATATTGAATAAACTGTAGAGTATATACAAATTATGTGATCCTAATAAACTAATAAATAAAATTTGATTAATTAAATTTTAGTTAAGTTCGAACTTAAAAAATTAATAAAAATTTCAAATTTTAGTCTTTTTTTCAGTCTTAAAAAACACCACTTCAAATAAATATGATATTTCAATTTAATGCCTAAGAAATCTCAAAGTTTAATATATTTAAATTTAGCTCTGTTAATTTAAGTTTAATCAAATTTTAAATTAAACTAGTGTATAAAAATAGTAAGAGTTGCATTTTTAATATAAAAACTAAACTAGTGTATAAAAATAGTAAGAATTGTATTATTAAAATATTGTCGTTTTATTAATATTTTTTGAAAAACAAAATATTATATTAAAAACCAAAAGTGGTTAAAAAAAAAGAAATGTGAAGGTATCTTACATGTCAAAATCATGACTTAAGTTTAACTTAACTATTAAAATGCCCCGTTTTCACAATAATTGCATTATGTTAAGTCTCACTCATTCCTTTTAACAAAACATTTCGTTTCTTTCACTAACAAAATTCTCGTATTTCAGTTCTTTGAATCCCTCGTTTTATTAAAATTTACAATACTATGTCATTTTATCCACATTTTGATTGAGTTTTGGACCGCTCACAAGCAAAAAGCATGTCACCTAATCCAACTTAATCTATTACCAAACCTAAACTAAGCCTTTGCTTTCAACATAACTAATCAAATTATGCTTTTGTTGTACACAAAATGTTAATTTTTGTATTGAATATACATATACATACATTAGAAAGAGATGCATCCACTAGTGATGCCAACGTGTATGTGTGTGTGTTTATTGTCCCCCACTTCAATATCTTTAGAAATAATTAGAAAGGGACAAAAAAAGAAAGTAACTTTATACTAAAAAGTTGATGAAGTAAGCCAACTCCAAAGCTACTTTTGCTCAACTCAAGTATTGTAAAGAAAGTTTCCTTTCCTTGACTATATATACAAGAATTTCTTATTGGAGCATGACATCTCTGCCGCTCCAAAATAGTACCATTGTTACATTTTGCATATGCCATCATATCACCATAAAACATTTAGCAAAATTAGACCTAGCATTTTGATTCCATCTTGACCTAAAGTCAATAGGCAAATGTCAAGTTAGCAGGGCCGACCCTAGGCAAGTGTAGGGTGGGCACCTACCCAGAGCCCATCCTTATAAATGATAAAATAAAACCTATAAATAAAGTCTACTCTTGACTTTATAAAAACAGCAAAAGGATCTATATTTTGTTTATTTTTATTCTAAATAAGGGTCCAAAAATAATTAAAAATAAGAACATTTTTACTTTACTCAGAGTCTATAAAATATTTAAAACGGCTTTCAGGTTAGTTAAGTAAAAAGTTTATGAGTTTCAAGCTTGAGAAGTCTAAATCGATCCAAAACTTAAAAGAATATAAAAACTAAAAAAAACCTTATTAACTCAACAAACTTAAGAATTTTTAGTTTGGCCTATAATTTGAACTTGATAAGTATATTAAATCACTAAGAATAAAAAGATTAGAGCGATCATATCAAACTTGTTGGAAGATAATATGATATGTTGGAATATACTAAGTGCTTGTAACAAACTACTCGTTTGTGTTTTTTTAATTAAATATTTTAGTGAATATATAAAATCAATTAAGTTGGCCTCACACAACAGCTTAAGCTATTATGGTGAAACGGTTATTTAACATGGCATTAAAGCCTTTGTGTTCAAGTGGTCGTGAGTTCAAATTCTACCACCCACTTATTATTCAGCACAAGATAGAGTGAATATGTGCAAGTTTCAAATTCAAAGGGCTTTCACTTGAGGGGATGCTTTTTTTGTTGCCCACGAGATGTCCTAGGAAGGTCCTAACTATGGGAAGACACCTTTAAGCCATCTACTCCCAGACTAATCCCAGCTCGAGCCAGGTAGATCTCTTGTAGAAGACAAAACTCTTACTCCAAGTTTTAAACGACTGCATAATTGAGAGGGCGTTTTAGTGAATGTATGAAGCCAACTAAGTTAACCCCACACAACAGCTTAAGCTATTATGATAAAACGACCACTTAACAAAATATTTGGATATATCAAAATGTTACTCATGTAATGCACTCCTCACATAAACCCTAGTAGTAACATTTTGTTAGGCTTAAGAGAAGATTGTAGGAATAATTGCAAATTAGGCCTTGCCCATCTTGTATTTCCCATCAACATTTCAATAATGTTACTCATGTAATGCACTCCTCACATAAGCCGTAGTAGTAACATTTTGTTAGGCTTAAGAGAAGATTGTAGGAATAATTGCGAATTAGGCCTTGCCCATCTTGTATTTCCCATCAACATTTCAGTAATTTTTTGTCGGATATTAGTAGGGATGACAATTGTACCCGAATCCGATGGGTACCCGATAAAATTACCCGAACGAGGGCGGGTATGGGGAGCAAATTTTTACCCGTAGGGCGGGTATGGGGGTTAGCAAAAATACCCGTCGGGTATCGGGGCGGGTATGGGGATACCACCCCCTATACCCGTTTACCCGTTTACCCGTTATATAGTAATTTGTTGTCTTTTTTTTTTTAATTCACTCTTGGATTTGTACTA
>JAOSBK010000204.1:2230337-2269032 GCA_027568895.1 Erythroxylum shatona
GTGTGAATCGAAGACGCAAGAGGGGGAACAAACAATTACCTCTTTCTTAATATTCTGGGATACATGATTGTTGCACAAAATTTAAAAATAGTTTAATTTTAATTTAGGGTGTAGGTGAGTTGGTATGGGGCTCTCCTGATTTAAGTGAGGTCACGGGTTCGAACCGTCCTCATGTATGCAGCCGTTTAAAACTTGAGGTCATAGCTTTACCTCCCGCAAGGGACCTACCCGGCTCGAATAGGGATTAGTCTGAATGTGGATGACTTAAAGGTGTCTTTTCATAGTTGGAACCCTCTTAGTACACCTCGTGGGTAACCAAAAAAAAAGTTTAATTTTTATAATAAAAAAGCTAGAAGTACTATTTTTTATACAAAATAAGGAACTCTCCTAACTTAAATGAGGTTGTGGCTTCGAACTCTTCTCATGTATGCAGTCGTTTAAAACATGAGACCAGAGCTTTGTCACCCGTAAGAAACGGATGGTTTAAAGGTGTTTTCTTATAGTTGAAACTCTCTTAAGATACCTCGTAGTCAACAAAAACAATCTCATAGATATATAAAGGTATTCAATAATTTTGTAAACTCTCCAATTTGCAAGTATTTGGAAAAAGTTATCAATTATACGTAACATTTTTTTTACATATTATGAAAAAATTATTTTTATAACTTAAATATGTGAACTTCTTATTATAAAAGAGTAACTTTACCTGTGTATTTTTTAATCCTTAATTATAATGACTATTTATATGTCTATTAAATAAATTATTTTGTAAAATTAACAATTCAAAATTAGATTGTGAGATTGTTAAGACACCTAACATAATATTTTTATCGTTAAGAATCTTTATCAAAAATTGAATTCAAGGCCTCCAATATTTGGAAGCCATTTAACTAACCTTTTAGGCATACAAAATTCTTAGTACTCTTGAAATGAGGTATTTAAAATAAATAATTTAACTAATTGATGATATAAAATATAATTATAAAATACATTTAAATGAGTATTTAAAAATGATACAGAATCAAATTTAATTTTGAATTCGATACCTCCAACACTTAGGAAGTAATAAAGAAAATTTGGGCGATCCATCTAAACGACCTTTAAGAAGAAAATTTTAATTTGCTTCTCTAAAACACATTTAAAACAACGGCAGCAAGTAACACGCGTACCTGAGCACTTAATTTGTCTTTACTCTTTACTCTTAGCCTTGTACAATGCAAAAATGCATGACCTAGGCCTGCCGTTAGGGCCACTTTGACCAATAACACGCCTTGGTGGGATCACTGACAATCTTACAAGGCTAAGCACTAGAAAATAGACCCAACAACAAATTAAATAATTAATACTACTTAATTTTAATATTCATTCAGATTTGGAGAAAATTAAATAATCACATGGTGGCGAGTTTAGGGTTTGCACAGATTTGATAATTATATTATTAGTTATTTGGTCCCACTAATCGAAGCCCACTTCGGCACATATGTATATAAAATGTCCCCATTCTTCAACAAAAGGACGTGTTGGAGAAGCAGGGACGCAGACATTGAAGAGCACCTGTTTGTTTCTGTTTAAAAGGACCCAGACATGGCCACTTCTATTCGATGTTAGCTGAGTTTCAACGTTACTGAAGAAGGAGGAGGAGAAAAGGCGTGATGGGTTACAGAAAAAGGCAAAGACTCTGCAGCAAAATATCTGGAGAAAAACTCGACTCTGATCCTTTCGATGAGTTGCCTGACGACATCGTCGTTTGCATTCTCTGCAAGCTCAGCTCCTCGGCTTCTTGCCCCTCTGATCTCATCAATGTCTTCTTGACGTGCGTACACTCACACTACTTATACATGTATGTAAACTTATATGCATGGATTTGGTTTTCATGTTTTATCGGTTAACAGATGCAGAAGATTGAATCGTTTAGGCATGCATCCGCTAGTTCTATCCAAAGCTAGTCCCAACACATTTTCTATCAAAGCCAAGAACTGGTCGGAATCTGCTCACCGGTTTTTTAAACAGAGTGTCGCCGCCGGCAACCCAGAAGCTTGTTTCACTCTGGGCATGGTCAGTCCAACGTTTTCTTTTTAATTCCGAGTTATTTTCCTGGAAACGAATCAATACCCAGAATTTATATTCATCGAAGTTTTTGTCTTTGTACAGATCCGATTTTATTGCTTTCAGAACAGAGGGAATGGAGCTTCCCTCATGGCCAAAGCCGCTATTAAGTCCCATGCGCCGGCGCTGTACTCTCTCGCCGTTATCCAGTTCAACGGCAGCGGCGGCTCCAAAAACGACAAGGATCTCCGTGCCGGAGTGGCGTTGTGCGCACGCGCAGCGTTTCTCGGCCACATCGACGCTCTCCGAGAGTTGGGTCATTGCTTGCAAGACGGTTACGGAGTCCCTCAAAGCGTCGCCGAGGGGCGTCGGTTGCTAGTCCAAGCCAACGCGCGGGAGCTCGCGTCGTCGTTACTCGCCGTCTCAACGTCCCTCCGCATCAACGGTAACAACAACCACCGACTCCATTACGCGACATGCCTCGTGATGAGTAACGGCGTCGGGTGTCCGTTGCTTAGTGACTTCGGGTGCAACGTCCCGGCCCGAGAGGTGCATCCCGCGAACCGATTCCTGAGGGAATGGTTCGGGTCGGGTCATGGGGTGTTGAGTCCGGGTTTAAGGTTGTGCTCGCACGCGGGGTGCGGGCGGCCGGAGACTAGACCGCATGAGTTCCGGCGGTGCTCGGTATGTGGGACTGTGAACTATTGTTCACGGGGGTGTCAGGCACTTGACTGGAAGCTAAGGCATAAGATGGAGTGTTCCCCGATGGAGCAGTGGCATCCCGACGGTGAGAATGTGGCCATCGCCGATTGACAGGGACTGATAGAAACAAACTAGGAGTAAGTAAAGACTGAAACAAAAATTCAAAACCTTAATATTTTCTTGGTAGTAGTACTTAAATCCCCTTCTTTTTTTTTTTTTTGGGTAAATTTGTATATATTGCAAGAGGTTTTTACTGTTTAGACTTTAGAGGATCTCACCCCCTAACCACGTTGTTTTGCCACCTATCTTTTAGGAATCAGTAAATCCCCTGCTTAATTGACTAATTACCCAGTCAAATTTGACCTAAAACCTTTTAAAATCTTCTAATTAACTCATGTGAAATCGACGTACAACCAAAATAGCAATACTAGCTATAACTATGGAGCCCTAATTTATGTACCTGAAGATTGAAGCGGGTAGAGCGTGGGACCGACCCGGTAAATGTGACTGTTGATTAGCATCGAATGAATTCTGAAAGTGGTTGGTGATACGCACTTCTTTGGACTTCCATAACCACCTCTTGTTTGTATTATCTCCCCCATCAAGAAGGCTGGCCACTGATCAATCTTAGGTAACGACACTTCCAAAGCAATTATTATACTAATCAATTTAGATACAAAGGCAAAAACAGTTTCCATTTTAATTCAGTAATAATAAATATCTTTTTTATTATGTTTTTAAAATTTTAAAAATACAGAAAATACGTGTCTTCTACTTTTGGTGGTATTTTTTTTATTGATATAAAAAGAAAGAAAGCAATCAAATTGTGTCTTTTTCATTTGACTGGTTTTGTCCTACGTCTGTTTGAAATATTAAGTTACATTTTAGACCAATTCCATTTGCATGACTGACCCGTTCTGTCATAGTAGTCTCAATAAATGTTGTCTTCTATAAGAAACCTATCTGGCTTGAATGAGAATTAGCCTGGATGTGGATAGTTTAAAGGTGTCTTCTTATAGTTGAGATCCTCCTAAAACATCTCATGGGCAACCAAAATTTTCTTTTGTCTCCTCTTAATTCTTAACATTAGACAAACTGTTAACTGCAAATGTGTAATTCAAAATATCAATTGTTAAATTTTTCAGGATTTATTTTAATAATTAAAAATTAATTAATTAATCTATCAATTTTTATATCATTTCTATTTAAATAAATATGTAAATTTTAATTATTATATAATATTATGATGGAGGATGGCGTTTGGTGGTGGTCGCTTTCGCATGAATTCTCCAACGGTGCAGAAATTACAGAAGGATAGCAAAAGCTCGAGGGTCTTCCAGCTATATCAAACACGAAACGACAAGGCGTCGTTCACGTCAATATGAGTTGGTTTGTAATGGCACCAATTTGATTGATCGAGGAAATTGGAGACAGACCTTAGCCTGCTCTTTCCTCAGTCTTGAAAGTTGTTAAATGGCGACAAAAGAGTATGAGGAAGCCGTGATCTGCACAAACTGTGCCATTAGTAACCATACTTTTTTAAAATTTTGTTGCTAAGTTTGTCTTAAAACTAAATTTTGAGAAGATTAATTATCACTAAATTATCAAGTTTTTCCTAAATTATCACATTTTCTTGATTTTACGTCATGTTTCAAAAATTGAATTAGAAGTTAAATCGATAAGACGAGAGATTTAAATTTTAAAAAAATCAAAAAATAGATTAAATTTTAAATAAAATTAAAGAATTTGAGATATAATTGAAAAAGATTGTCTTATTTATTGAAGAATCTGAAGTTTAACTATAAATAAAATTCAATAATTAATTTTAGTTTATAATAACTTATTAGTTTATAAAATTGATTAATTAATTAACAAATTAATCGATTTTTAAAGACAAAAATTATTAAAATAAATTCAGTCAAAAATTAATAATTAAATTAAATAATTAAATAATTCAAAATTTTTACGATTAAACCACGCAAATCGGTTGTGCTTTTTATCATTGAAATATGTATTGCTTCCATTGTCAGATAAACTAAGAAGATTTTATATCCTGCTTTAGAAGACTTAGTCTAGCAAAAAATAATTAAAAAAAAAAAGAGTTTACGACAAAATAATTAGAAATCAAGGAAGTTTCTGCACGTACTTTTTTTTTTAAAAGGGAAAGAGTACATCATGTATTAATAAGACGGGAGAAACTACGCCCCAATTGATCGTCTGACAGAAGATTCCTGCATCCTAAAGGTGGAACATCAAAAAAAATAATCCCGATATCGCTAGGACAGGCCTGGGTAGCAAGCCAATCTGCACATCTGTTTCCCTCTCGATATACATGTCGATGAGCAATAGACCAGTTTCTATGGAGAAGCTCGAGAATACCCATGAGGATAGGGTTGTCGGACTGAGACCGGGACGGCACAGACGAAAGAAGGTGATGCACCGCTGACTCTTCTTTAAGACCATGCTTTTCTTTCTCTGACAAAGAAACTGAAGTTAGCATTGAGGAAGCAGTGACAGATTGATTCAAAGTAAAAAAAAAAAGTGGTCCTTTGTAACGATTGATTCAAAGTTTAAAAAGTGATCTTTATTTAAAGATAAAATTTAAGAACATTAAGATAGAGTAGTAATGATAAGATCTGTTATTTGTTAGAGATAAAATTTTATCTGTTAAGATAAAGTTGTTATTTATTAGGATTTAAATTTTTAAAATTTTTGATTTGTTTACTTAATCTTTATCGAGATATTAGCTAGGTTTGTTATTTCATTGCCTATATATTTAGGCATTTAATACCAATGTAATTTAGCACCCATCAATAAAATTACCACTTATATTATCTCTTTTCTATTTTACTCTATTTTAGTTAGTTTCTGGTTTAAAAATCCATCATAGTATCAAAACTTTGGATCTTTGAGGGATTGTGAGATTGAGTGAGAAGATGAAAAGAATAAAGTTTCCATAGCTGTCAGAAATTCAACAATTATTTCACCCCAAGTTTCAATAGCGAAAATTACCAAATATAGGCTGTTAAAATGAAAGCTCATTTAAAAGGGCTTAGCTTGTGACAGTAGGTAGAAAATGAAAAGGAATTACCACCTTTGAGAAATCATTCAAAGCTGAAGAAAAAACTCTGTTTTGAATTAGTTGAGAGAAGAACTCAACAATGGAAAGATGATAAGAAGTGCATCATACAGTAAAAAAATTCTTTTTTGAATTAATTGAGAGAAATGTTCAACAATAAAAAAAAGATGAGAAGTGTATCATATAGTGAAAAAATCCATAGAGTTTGAATTTTCTGCAACTTTGAATCAAGGGAGAATGTTGGAACGATTGATTCAAAGTTTAAAATGTGGTATTTATTTAAAGATAAAATTTAAGAGTATTAAGTGCCTGTTTGGATGGGCTTATATCAGTAGAGCTTTTGCTAGTAGAGCTTTTATCAGTAGAACTTTTCTAAAAAGAGCTTTTATAAGAAGTCAGTTGACTGTTTGACTGTCATTTAAAAAAGATTTTTTCTGAAAGAGTTTTATACAATAGATTGTTTGGCAACATAAAAATAAAAAGTATTTTTAATTTTAACTATATTTTATTTTGTAAAAAAAATTATTTATGCGTATAAATGTTATTTAAAAGATATTAAACAATATGCAAAGTACAATATATTAATTACTATATAATTTTAAACCATATAAAATATAAATAAAAATATATTTAATCAAATCTTTTATATGAATTATAATATAAGTAAAACTAATATTAAAAATAAATATTAAAACATATAAAAAAGTCAAATAATATTATACAAATCTCAAAATAAACGTGGAGATGTTTTTGTAGGTATTATGAAAATTATGTGCAAAGCATAAAGGTAAAAGAGACTAAAAATAGGCTCATTAATTGATCTAAAAAATCTACCTGAAAAAGTACTTTTTTGAAAAGCTCCAAATTTGAGCTTTTTAAAAAGCAGTATTTTAGCTTCTGAAAAAGTCATTTTTATGAAAAAAAAAGTGCTTTTGAATTTTACAGCCAAGCACTCAGTTTTCTTAAAAATAGCTTTTGCAGTAAAAAAAAGGTACTTTTAGAGCCTCCAAAAGCTGGACCAAACATGCTCTAAGATAGAGTAGTAAAGATAAGATATGTTATTTATTAGAAGATAAAATTTTATCAATTAAGATAAAGTTGTCATTTGTTAGGATTTAAATTTTTAAAAATTTTGATTTGTTTAATTAATCTTTATTATTCCAACTTTCATAAGTTATTAGTTGCATCCTTTTTCCCAGTGATTGGTAGTTATACCTACTTATATCAATGATTGTTTGATCTATGATGACATTAGACTAGTATTGGTGGTGATTTTGCTTAAGGTTTATTAGTTTTTTTTTTCATATTCAGGCTTAAGGATTGGGCTTCAAGCCCAAAAAAATAATTAAAAAATAGTTAGTAAATAAACCATGAAATAAGTAATAGCCAATATGTAAAAAGAATAAATAAATAATAATACTGATAATAAATAAATATTTATAATACTAATACTAATAATTAGAAGGAATTCTTATTAAATAGCCTTCAAGCATATTCTTAAAAAACACGAAGAAATTGAAGTCCTAAGCAAGTCCCTTTGGTATGATTACTTATAAGCTTGTGCTGAACAAGTTGATCTGAAAAAGGCATTAAGGTCATATAATTTTATTAAAATAATATTTTTTAATAATTCAACTCAAAATTAAATTAAGCAACTTAAATTCAATTGAACTTCAGCAAAATCACATAGGAAAAAGAAAAAAAGGATGAATCTTTCTGGTTTCCTTCTAATCTGCCATTGTCATTTTCACCATCTATTGATCCCTGACAAAACCCAACTTGTTAAACAATGGATTCCTAGTCAATCGCCGCTGCCGCCGTCTGATCTCCCCCACTAGGCCCCACCAATGTTTCAACAACCCGCCTAGCTCTCCAGCACAAAGGTTCAGTCTTTACAGGTTTAGACTTTACTCTTTAGAGCATTCTTCCTCCATCCCAACTCTCAAACAGCAACAACATAAGCAACGGCCCTAAAGAAATCTCGCTAAACGCGGGAAGGTCTACGCAGCCTTACTCCTCCGTCCCAACTATCGATTCCTATAAAGGGTAAGGATTACCTTTGCACTAGTGAATCGAAATTTTCCATGTTCAAGTTATCGTTTTTGTCTGAGTTTTCATTCTTGTAGAACTCGATTATTCGTGCCCATAAATTTACTTTTCTTTTTTCATTCTCTAGCTGTCTGTTTCATTTCTTCTACGATATCGATTGACTATATTGTCTGTATTATATCATCTCAGCAGATTAATTGTCATAAACATTATTCACATGTAGATTATCCAGTCTGTTCTGATCTTTATTTAAGCTTATCACGTAGTTTAGATTGAATCGATCAAGAAAAACAGCACACATTGCACAACAATTCACACAGAAATACAATACACCGTTCTTCACATTACTTGTTTTCCAGTGTATGTTTAAAATATCATTCTACACAGAAATGCAATACAAAGTTCTTCACATTACGTGTTTTTCAGTGTATGTTTAAGATATCATTCTAACATACCACTTTGGTATATTTGTTTGCCAATATACCAAACCCGTATACTAAACCTTCGTCTTATTGGCAGGCATGAGTTCTTCGCTCAGTACAGCGGTTACTGCCAGGCTTGCGTTTCCTGCTCTTGCTCGTCTCAATTGTGGAGTAAGTGTTTGAAAGACTTGATCTTTCTGTAATTTTCTGCAAGCATTGCTGTTCCTTTTTTTGTGTTTTCCATTTCTTGTCTTGTTTTTGTGGTCTGGTTTAATGGAGTTGCATTTTCTTTCTTGTCATACTGTTCCACCTCTTTCTTGCCATCATGAAACGGGGATCTCTGGTTTCGAATTTTTTATCATCGTTTTGAGTCTGTGACGTTTAAAAGGATTAACTTTTGGTTGGAGCTGGAGTGAGTCAGCTACAAAATCTATCCTTTAAGATTTTGGAGTAGAACCATTTATGCAATGAGGAAAATATTGAGGAACATGATTGAAATCAAATTGAAGGAAGCCCTCTTTTATTATCGTTTCTATATTTTCTCTTTTCATTGGTTCAGATTAGAAAATTTTGTATTAAAGTTAATGTTTCTTGTTTTTGTAAGGTTTACTTATCTTGATCCTTTTTTAGCTGTCTTTTTGGGTGGATGGGGGAGCCAAAACCTTTATTATTTTTGTTTTTCCTTTTTCTTTCTTGGTTTTGGCTTTCCTTTTGATGAAGGAGCTCCAGCTTAGTATCTTGGAGTAATGTAGATTGTTTCTTTTTCTCTGCAAATTGTAGTTAATGCCGTCCTTTCTCCTTTGTTTTTTGTTTTTCCTTAATAGCTTATTCAAGAAAATATGTTCTCATCCGTTTTGCTTGTGCAGGATACAACTTGTGGGAGTTTCCCAACCACTCATTGGGTTAAGCAGGAACTTGATCTGACAGGAAAGTGTTTGACTTCAGCAAATAAATTTAAATTTAATTGCTTGAAGGACAAAGATATGGATGTTAGCACTTCAGCTTTTGTTGAGAGTGTGGCTGATTGCGTAAACGGTTTGTAGCTTTAAGTTCCCTAGATTTTAATTTGAACAGGTGGTTCGTTTGTATTCATGTGATTCATATGCTGCAGATGTTGATATTCAAGAACCTAGCATTTCAACAATGTTGATGAACTTTGAGAATGAATTTGATCCTTATAATGCAGTAAGCACACCTCTGTACCAAACGTCTGTATTTAAACAGGTAATTTTTATCAATTATACCCATATTTGCATTTCCATTTCTTTATTAAAGACAAAAACATCCAGTGATATTCATGATCTTTCGGTTGCATTCTGAGCTTGAAACCCCTCTTGTGATACCTAAAAAGTGAGGATGAACAAGAAAAAGAAGAATAAGATTTACTGTCTCTTTAGCGTGTGCAAAGAGTGAGGTAGCACAAGAGCATAATTGCGTAGTACTATAAAAGAATTAATTGAAGGATGTTTCCAAAAAATTAGTTACGAGTTGGCATTTTGACAATCTGAATTTGGTCCTTCTAAAAGTGTTTCTGTTGTTTAGAAGGTGGTTTTTAAAGTACTGAAAGTTGTTAAATTTCAAAACATGATCCATGCAGTTCTGTGGGTTAGTTCCATTATTATACAAGATCTGTGTGCATGGTTGATAGTTTTGTACTTTTTATCTTCTTTTCCCTATATTACAGCCATCAGCAACTGAAAATGGTCCATATGATTACACGAGAAGTGGTAATCCTACAAGGGATGCTTTGGAAAAGTATGCTTTCTATGGGTGCACATTCACAATCCTTGGATGAATCAACTTCTTTTTTCTTTAAGTTGATTTTTTCTGCATCCTCATTCTGTAGGATTTTGGCTAAGCTCGATAAGGGTCATAGAGCATTTTGCTTTACAAGTGGAATGGCTGCTTTATCTGCTGCTAGCCATCTTGTTGGAACCGGTGCTTTCTCAATCTTCTACTTATTATCCATTATCACCTCTAGTTTGTAATCACACAGTCAAGTGGGCATAAAGATTTTAAGTGTTGCCAAGAATGGAAATACATGCTATAGGTGCCGAAAACTTCTGAAAGGATCTTTCCATAATTGGATTTGAAAATGACTATCTTTTTGAAAAAAAACCCATGTTGTCATAAGTGTTGCATTTGACAAAGACACTAGACATTGATGCAACATAGTTCTCTGCCAACCCATGAAAACTACTAAAACAAGAGGAATGCAAATAAGGTAAATAAGAGTGATGCTATCAAGTCAAGTTGGGAATAAATTTCATTCTTCAGTGCTCTGTGATACTCTGTACCAATTTTTTGTGTAGCTGACACGTATCCCTATGTCTTGAATCTATATATATTATAGAAATATGAGGTTACTGCATGTAATATGAGATGTCAGTCATCTCTCATATATTGTGTGTACATTTTCGGGTATAATATTATCCGTATACCTTTTACCTTCACAAATTTTCCATTGGATTTTTTCTGGAATTTTTAATATTAATAGAGGTAATTGCAATCTTAGGTGAGGAAATCATTGCTGGCGAAGACATTTATGGTGGTTCTGATAGATTATTGTCACGAGTAATTCCTAAAACTGGAATTATGGTCAAGTTAGTAACATTTTTTTAATTCATATTCACCAATGCTTTGGCGTGAATGAAGCATTAAATCTTGTTACAATTTGCAGACGAGTAAATACAGCTAATCTAGATGAGGTTGCATCAGCGATTGGCCCCTGGACAAAGCTTGTGTGGCTAGAGAGCCCAACAAACCCTCGTCAACAAATCTCTGACATTCACGTAAGATGTCCTGGTTTCTCCAAATTTATGAAATTTTGCTTGTTTACAAGTATCTTATTCTTGAGTTTTATATTGATTTGACATTTGGAAGCCATGTTGATTGTTCTTAATTTAGTTCATTTCATGTTTAGACTTGTACATATTTAAAGGTAAAATTGGTTGCATATTGAATTTTTCTTTTTCGTGTATAGTAGGTGGAGCGATGTGGTAATGAAGTAGCAAATTCCCCTCAATTGCTTTCTAGTTCTGTATTTCGTTTATTGCTTCAGTTGCTGTTTCTTGATGTTATTGTACTTTTCATATCTTGTTATTTAATCTGTGAATCTTCTTGTCAAATTCTCAGAAAATTGCAGAGTTGGCGCATCAACATGGTGCCCTCCTCTTGATAGATAATAGTATTATGTCTCCTGTACTATCACAACCTTTGGAGCTTGGAGCAGGTCGAGCCAATGTGTTTTAAATGTATAATAAATTTAATGTTGTCAGTTGTTGTTCTAGCTTGCTAGTGTTGCCAAATTTTATTAGTTCGTGCTTCCTGCAGACATTGTGATGCACTCAGCCACAAAGTTTATAGCGGGACACAGTGATGTCATGGCAGGGGTGCTTGTGGTTAAAGATGAAAGGTTTTATACTAAATTCCTGCTTTCATATTATATACACAAGCCACCTTCCTTTCTTTTCTTTTCTTTTTCTCTTGCCTGTTAATAATATTTTGTCTGGAGTTGCATTTTTGTTAATGCTAACATCTTCGTTCTTCCTGTTCGTTAAATTTGATTGATGCCAACTAACTTCATGGTTGGAACTAGTGACATATCTTGTATTATGAGGTTCTAAACCCTTTGAATATAAGCTAGTTCCTAGATTCGTAGTTTTATTCTATCGAACTTTACTGTAAGATACAAATGCTACGTGTCCTTTGACATCTTTGATGTGCTTTTTAACCAGCTTGGCAAGAGATTTGCATTTCCTGCAAAATGCAGAAGGCTCTGGGCTATCTCCTTTTGACTGCTGGATTTGTTTGCGTGGAGTCAAGACCATGGCCTTGCGTGTTGAGAAACAACAGGTACTGGTTCGAATTGCTCAAGAGACAGTTTTATCCTTCCGCCTTGTCTTCGTTGGTTTTTCCAAATGTAGTGATAGACTAATTGCAATACCGGTTGGTTAAAAAAATTGTCAAACTCTATCTAAGCCCTTTACCGTTAAGGTGTTCAAGAAGGATAATTTCATGTAATATTTTCTCTACTATACTGCATTGGACTGCTTTGCTGTGTAGTATTACACGAATGGGAAGTCGTTAAACATGTTGAAGTTTTAAGTTTCTTCCTGTGCCTTTGGCAGGAAAATGCACAGAAAATTGCAGAGTTCCTGTCATCGCAACCACGGGTGAAGAAAGTTTACTATGCAGGTCTTCCTGGCCATCCCGGACATGATTTACATTATTCTCAGGTGCCACATAAGACGAAATTTTGCAGTTAATTTTATGAATATGATTTCTTTTTGTCTAAAACTTTGTGATCTCTTGCAGGCAAGAGGTGCAGGATCTGTGCTTAGCTTTCTAACTGGATCTCTGGCACTTTCAAAACACGTTGTTGAAGCTACCAAGTACTTCAGTATTACTGTCAGTTTCGGTAATAAGACTTCTGGTCAAAGCTCATTTTTGAATTAAAGAGCATATAGAAATACATAATTTATGGTTTATCGTGTACATTGCCAAATTGTTAGTTGTGTGCCTGGTGTTCTGTGGTTTAAGGTTTGCTTGATTTGGAACTAGGAAACCTGGAAAAATCCTGGTTTGTTAGTTATCTGGGACGTTGTTTTTTTGCTGCTGGTTTCTGGCATGTACTGTTTCCTTGAATCTATTATGGTCTATTGTTGCAGGGAGTGTGAAGTCCCTTATTAGCATGCCCTGCTTTATGTCGCACGCCTCCATACCGACAGCAGACCGGGAGGCAAGAGGTCTGACCGAAGATCTCGTTCGAATCTCCGTAGGCATAGAGGATGTGAATGATCTGATCGCCGACTTGGATCATGCACTGAGAACTGGTCCGGGCAGTTGATAATTCAACCTCATCTTCATTGAATGATTGAAACAGGAAAGTTGTGTGTTATTATTCTAACATTCTTGAGTTATTACTTGTATCTTTTTCCAGTAATTGGTAGTTATATGCATTTTGTCAATCTGCGGATCGTATTAGTTGGTAGCTGACTTTATTAACGGTTAATTAACTGCGAATTACATCAGCTGGTTTGATTAGCTAATTATTAAAAATGTTTGATAAAATCAGCTAATTAGTATTAGCTGTTTATATATAAAATGACTTATAAGAGTAAGAACGTCAATGGACCAAGTTGGGACTGGGCCACGAGCTAGGTGACTTGTGGATTGACGGGCTAGGATAGGTCAACCTGTGGCATGGCCTAACGGATATTAAAAAACATAAAAAAAAAAATGACATCGTTTTTCAAATAACATTCAGGCCAGGCAGGTTAATCCATGCTTGGCTAGACCTCGACCTGTCACTTAGTCAACTCAGGTCAAAATTGGGTTGGGTGAGGTTAAAATTAACATCCTTATATGAGAGCATAAATTAAAAAAATGTTATTTAGGGAAAAAGGATATAAAGTAAGTTAATATATATGCATATGTATATGTTTAAGAAGTGAAATATTATTGTTAATATTATTATTTAAAATGTGCATTTACAAAATATTATAGTGAAGAAAATACTATTTCTTACTGGTTAATATACGTTGTAAATTTTTTAAAATTAGTTTGTTATTTAAAAAATCAATCTAATGTAAATAAATTTACGTTTAATTTATTCTAAATTTGATTTATATTTATTCCAAAAACATTCATTTAAAGGTGATTGAAATTCATTATAAATTTATAATTTATCTTTTTAATGTTAGTGTTTAAATTTAACAAAAACGTAGATATCTTATCTTTATTTTTATATTATTATCCACTTATTCTTACGTATATAAATAAAAAATATATAAATATTGTGTTATTTTAAGTATGAGTATTTGTGAGTAATAATTTTTCAGTTTGAAAAATACACTTTATTATTGTCCTGTTTTCATTAATAAAAAAAACTTGCGAACGTGAATAAAATAATTTAATCTTCAAATTATTTTTCAAAATAATTTGATTGTTTGATTTACGACATGGGACTGCTCTTGGTGGTGATAATCCCGAGGGTTTAATAGTTTAATATATTTTATTCATTTAACTTTAAAGTGCTTAGCTGATTAGCTCTTAATTTTAATGTATTTTTTAATAAATGAAAATTCATGTATTCTAACTATTAGAGTTTAATTTTTCAGAAAAAAATAGAGTTTAACAATTTGTTAAAAAAATTTTAATTTTAAGTTTAATTTCGGAAAGATTAAAATATTTAATATTAAGCTTGAATTTAAATTCTATTAACTTTGAATCAACTCAGATTTAAATTTAAGTTAATTATAATTGACAAACTTAAACTTCAAAGTTGATTTTAGGCTAAATTTAAACCGACCTTCGTTCATATGAAGTGTTTTTTAATGTTTTAGAACTCTCTTCTTATTGTTTGAAATTCCTCATTTAATAATAATTTGATATAAACATTGATTAAAAAATTCAACCAGTTCAGCCGATTGAACCATAAACATATTGAACTATTTAATTGTTTAGTTCGATTTTTAATTTTCTGGTTTGTTTATTTTAATAATTTTAGTTGTTAAAAATTAATAAATTTATTAATTAATCAGTCAATTTTTATAAATTAATAACTTTTCATAAATTAAAATTAATTAATTAATTTTTATTCAACAATTTTTTAATTAAACTTTAAATTATTCAATAGTTAAGAACAACTTTTTTCAATTATATTTTAAATTTTTTAATTTTATATAATTTTTAGTTAATTACATACTTAGATTTAGATATGGCTCGAATTAAAAAGCCAAATATAAATTTGATTCGAGCAATTCAATTAATTTTATTAAAATAACATCATTTTGAATAATTCAAGCCAAATTTAATTTCAATTTAATTTCAACAAATTCAAATCTAGTTTAATCCAACTTAACTCGAACGTTGTCATTCCTATCAAATTCTTATAATTAGAAAAAAGAAAAAAGACTTACGGATTGTAGCTCAGTCGGCTGCGTAGGTTGAGCTTGTGGGAAGAGCTCTTGGGTTCGATCCCTACTAAACACACCTGTAAGAAGGGGCAAAGAGCCTTAATTATGACTACGCCTCGAACCGAGTTTGTCGGCTCAGTGAGTTCGGATACCGGTAGTTTATCAAAGAAAAAAGAAAAAAGCATGAATCTTTATGATTTCTTCGAATCTACTGTTTAGGAATAACAATGGGTTTACCATAGAGTATTTTAATTGGTCAGTCTATATTATTTTGCTTAGAAAAATTAAGTACCAAATCGGTATGACCTTAATAATTCAGACTCGAACTTAATTAAAAAATATTATTTTATTTAATTAATTTTTAAAAAATTAATTTTTAAAAAATAACGAAACTATCCCTACTGCGTGTGTTCATCGTGTTTGATCGGCAACGAAACCCAACTTGTTAAACAATAAGGAGTCCTAGTCAATCACCACCACCGCCATCTGATCTCCTCCACTGGGCCCCACCAACGCCACTTGTCAACAACCCACGTCCTTAGTACTGTAATTGCATACATCAGCAAAAGCCAAGCTTTTTGATCAGTTGAGCTCGAGCAAAAAGGTTCAATATTTACAAGTTCGGAGTTTAGAGATTTCCTCCTCCATCCCAACTCTCGATTCCTATAAAGGGTAAGGATTATCTTTGCTCTAGTGAATCGAAATTATCCATGTTCAAGTTGTCGTTTTTGTCTGAATTTTTATTCTGGTAGAACTCGATCATTCGTGCCCATAAATTTACTTTTCATTTTTCATTCTCTAGCTGTCTGTTTCGTTTCTTCTGCAATATCGACTGAATATATTCTGGCTTATTGGAATACATTCATATGATGTGTGTGTGTGCTTTTTTATAATTCTTATGGTAGTTGTTGATCTCGGTTCGTGAGAGTTTAAAGATTTCGGTTTTCTTTTCTGGAATTCGGTGATCAGGAGGAGATGCTTTTGTTTTTGCGTGTCCTGTTTCGGGCCTTTTCTGTCATGGGGAAGATGATACGATTGTCTTCTTTTTTATTTTCAAACTTTGAAGTTTTATTATCTTCCCAAGTTCTTGTTTTTAGAGATATCTAACGGAAATATTACCACAGTTTCAAGTTTTTATTTTATTTTATTTCTTGTCTTGTCTTCGTGAAACTTTCTAATGACCAGTTTGGTGCACGTGTTTTTCTATCCAATCAAGTTGGAACGAAACATTGATAGAGATGGGAATTCTTCTATTGCTTCCTTTCTCTCTTTTTCTTTCTATTTTCCTTTTAAGAATCATTAACAAACCTGGTCTGTTCGATCAATTGAAGGAAATGAACCATGGAGGTCAGTTTTGAATGGCTTTGTTGAATCTCTGGATTGTTGTATGTGGCAAATACTTTGTTCTGTGAAATAATGCAGTGCGCGTTTTGTAACTGAAAAGAATTTGATGTAATTAATATGGATTCTGATTTGACTTTCAGGTCTAGCACGTTATTGTATGTAGGATAGTTGGACCAAATGATGGCTGAAGGATTGAATTTTTAATTGTGTTTTTGTTGTTTCTTAGAGTGCTAAACGAACTTATCTTGTATCCTATTTATCCAAAAGATTAAGAGATGTCAAGTGGACCACCAGGGAGAAGAGTTTCACCGAGAGATATACAAGTGGTAAGCTGTTGAGCTTTCAGTGTGGTGAAGTATAAACCTTTCTGTGTAGCTTACTTCACATGTATATGCGTTAACATGTGCGTCCTTTCTGTTCCTGAATTCCAGGTGCAAAATCTTATAGAAAGATGTCTTCAGCTGTATATGAACCAGAGGGAAGTTGTACAAACATTGTTAGCCCAGGCAAAGATAGAGCCTGGTTTTACTGAGCTTGGTTAGTACTGATCTTACTGACACAGACATTTAACACTATATTTTGGCTCATGATTGCTTAGAATGAATACGTATCAATCATAGTTTGGTGTATAGTCACTGATAAGCATTCAGGTTGAAAAATTCTGATGGCCTTATAATTATTTATACTCACAGCCACTGTTACAATGCCCGTATGATTTTTTTTTGGTTAATTTTACCATGGTTATGTCAGTAGAAATTCCACCTTGAAAGTGTCATCATTTTGCTCCTAATCCTTTGTTACCTAACATGGACTACTCAGAAATGCTACCACTTGTTTAGATCATGTTCCTATACTTTTGTATGACCATCCCATTTATATTTGTGAATTATGGCAACTTACATTTTATTAAGCCCAGAGGTTTAGAAATTCTCTAGGAAAGATATATGGAGTTTCACGAAAATGTTGCCTTGTCCATAGTTCTTGTAGTAATGCTATTATTGAAGTCGCCTGGGCGTTTTACTTATTCTCTTCCTGTGTAGGCACTTGTTAATATGCATTATTCTTCTCCTGTGTAGGCACTTGTTAATATGCCTGTATTTTCTTGGTTCCTTGCATGTGAATGTGTGTCCTCATAATAATTTAGTTACACTGAAGAAGCAAATTTACGTTACTTTCTTATTTATCATATTTTTCCAACTTTCTTTCACAGTTTGGCAGAAGCTTGAAGAAGAGAATCGTGAATTCTTCAATGCTTATTATCTGAGGCTGATGGTTAAGCAACAAATAAGTGAATTCAACAAACTTCTTGAGCAGCAGGTGGAACTGATGCGTCAGATAAATCCAACTGGTCTTCCTCCTCTACCTACTTCTAATGGATCTCATGTTGCACCAAGTGAGACTTACTTTAACTAATCAACAAGATGTTGATTATATGAGTGAGACTTCTTTTAACTGATCAACAACATGTTGATTATATGATCTAATCTCTCATGTTCATGCTTTGCATCAGTGGACTATAGTTATTTGGATGTGCTGTTTTCCCTAAGTTTTATTGGTTAAAGATTCAAATGACTGAGAAGCTTTTGTATGGAATTATTAGGTTGAAAATGGCTAAGCTATATCATCAATAATTAGAAGGAAGAAGGGAGGGAATCGATTTCCATTTTCTCCTCTGTTCTGTGCTGTTTTCTTGTTATTCACCTTTTGTTCTGTCAGCAGCCCAGAATTCTGCGTGCTATGCACCAGAACATACAGGACCAGCACTGAAGTCAGAGAACCTGCACCAGCAGATAGCTTCAAGTCTAACTAATGGATTTGCTAACGGTGGATCATTACTCCACCCAATTATGGATCCTACTATCAGCATGTCTGCTCATTCCGACAGACTTGATGCCCCACAAAACATGCTTTCAACACAGAGATCAAACATTGGTCTTATGCAAGGACTTAATGGTGAAGCGATCAAATCAGAATCTGGTTATTTGGGTCCTTCCACTTTTATGTTCGGTGCTGATAGAGTGTTGGAAGCATGCCCACCAAATACAGACGTATCTGTTGCTGCAACTTTTAGAGGTCTGGAGTCCAACTCAGAAACTTTGAATGACCCCATGCTGAATGCAGACGATTCTTCTTATGGGTTTCTGGAGCAAATTTCTCGAAATCTTAGTCTCACAGATCTGACAATTTTTTCCCGAAGTTCAGGTTTGTTTCATTCCTTGCCAAATGTCTGTTCATCTGTATTCTTGTGGATGAGCGGTCTGCCGGTTGAGTGCTTGCCTGCAAGCTCACAGTTGGACCTGCCCTTTCATACCTCATCTCTTTCTTATGTGTCTTTCATTCTGGATTATCTTTTCATACATTGATGTTAAAGTGGAAAATTAAACCATCTTCTGTATGACTATGACTTTGCTAGAACATGCATGTGAAACGGACAATTTTTCTGATTCTAGTACACAAATTTTTGGAGTATTAATCAAATAATGCTATTGAGTGTTGGAATTTTATCTAGATTCACTCTCTTGTTTAAAAATTTGCAGATATATTGGAGAACTACTCTAGATCACCCTTTCTAGGACCAGATGATGAAAGCTTTCTAGATTCTCCAGACATAGATCACAAAGGTTAATGTTTATGCGCCTTTATAGCTCTTGTGGCGCGTTGCAAAACTAGCAAAAAAAACCAAACCTGATACTCTAATGTTACAGGTGATGTTAGAAGACTGGACACTATGTCTGAAGGTGTGAATTATGATAATTTCGGGAGTGACTAGCCTGGTCAGTTCTTTGCACTTTCCCTCTGAGGTTCCAATGCTGTTATTGCTTACTAGCAAGGCATCATTACCATTCCTTAAAGCTGCTATTCTGTTCTTGTGTTTTCTGCATTAGCGGTCTAATCTTATTTCCATATATTAATTCTTGAATGGCAATTTGTGCTAGCACTTCTACACATTAGAAATAAGTTTGATTATGTACACCATTTGGTCCTAAATAGCTGTTAATAGGAAAATGCAACCTTTTCCATCTATCATTGAGGTTTAAACTATATTTCCCTTATCGTAGCAACGAGGTATTGACAAATTTGTGGTCTGTCCATACTTCGAGCTTCATTCGATTCAAGATAATGTTGAACATTTTATATATGTTAGTAGAGTTCTTATAACTACATTTGTTTATAATTTGATTGCTCTGCATGTGCATATGTGGGAGATAAAATTTTGAGGTCAAACTTGCTTGTCAAACTAATCCTGATCTACGAAACAGGCTCTTCAACAATGTCATATGTTTCTATCTACCAATTGATACATTTTGTGTATGTTGAAATTGAGTCTTTGAAAAGATTTCTTTTTCGACGAGCTCTATGTATGAATTCCTAAGTGTAACAAAGTCATTCATTTTCAGAACTATCCAATTGTGGAGTATATATATATTTTGGTTGGTGCATTATGTGTTGATATATTTTTCAGAAAGCATAGAGCTTATTTCATGACATACTCAGAATTTTGATTTAAAGAGCTCTCATAAGGGAACAGTTTTTGAGTCCTTGATAGAATAGTGTTTTTGAGGTGATTTTGTTTGATGAAGACAGAAATATGTAGTTAAGCAATGTTTTTTGACATTTTTGAGTATGGACCTAAGGTTAGCAATAGGCTGGCCAAAACCAAGCTTGAACCTGAGCCCGAGCTCGAGCCTGGTCAAATTGGTTTGGTTATGGCCAGAATTTTGTCAGGTCTGAGCCTGAGTCCAATCGAACCCAATTTCTCAACCCCGAGTTCAATCTTGAACTTAATCAAACCGGGCTTGTACCATTGATTTCAGGTCGGGTTTGGGATATTAAAACTATCAAATGGAAAGGTGAATTCTTATACCTCTTGTTTGATCCTGTCTACTATCTTTAACTTACAAAATTTCCTTTATTTTTGTTGTTGCAGGTCCTCATAACTTGGGATGAATTTGTGAATATAGCATTTTGAGAGGGAGATGGATGAATTTGTGAATATAGCATTTAGAGAGGGAGATGGCTGCATTAGGAAACAACTTCTTTACTATTTAGGGGTAAAGTTACGTATTATTAGGGCTCTTCAAACTGTATGATTGTTTTGGTTGTTTTAGAGAGATATGGTTGCATATAAAACTGGTTGTGTGGATATTTATTGGTGTGTAAAATTTACATCAAATGTGTTTATAATAATCAATGTTTTGTGTAGATTGGCAATGGATTGAGCCGAGTCTAAGTTTTATATAGCTCGATCTTGAATTTGAAAATATTTTGACGATTCGTTGACAGAAAAATCCAATCTGATGGTTGAATTTAAAAGAAAGAATTAACTCAAGCTTAAAGTTCTCAAGGCATGTATATCTTCAAATCTTATTATACATTCATAAAATTTTAAGCACCATATTAGAAAAAGTATTTCTAATGTTGAATAATAATTTGGAATAAGATTAATACTAAAATTAAAATTTAATTCTAACTAGTGAATAAAAAGTTGGATTGAGTGATGTATGAGTTTTCCTTATCTTGAATAAAGAAGTCTATTAAAGCTCAAATGAAGAGCGAAATATGAGAAAAATTCAAGGCAAATGCATCAACTATTCAAGGTAAATATATCAATTTTATTTTTTTACTTTTATTATTTTAATATGTATGTATTTTTATTAATTTTAATTTATTTTATTAGTTATTAATTAATAATTTTTTTCATATAGGTCTATCGAAAGTATCCTCTCTACCAAATAAAGGTCAGATTGCATACTTGTAGATCTCTTCAAATACATGTTTAGTTGAACTTCTACTGAAATGTTATTGATATTATTTAGGTAATATACATTTTGTTGTTACATTATGCGGTTAACATCACTAAAATTATTGGTATCAACGTAAAAAATGAATTATACTAATAGCAAATTAAAAAAAAGTTAGTTCGGCCTGGGAAAATAAAACAGAGTACATGACAACATATCTTTACAGACTAAGAATTACGAGATCATCCCTTTTATTCTAGGCCGACAGAGGGATCGTACCATTCGAATCTTTTTTTCCATGCTTTTCTCGAAAGTAAAGGTAAGTTGAAAAGAAAATATTCTCATTTTCAGTTAATAATTATTATATTTAAAAATAAACATTTTATGTTAATTTTGATAAATTAAAGTATTAAGTGAAAACTTGATTTTTTAAATTTGAATTACAAGAAGAAACTCATTTTTAATTTGATAAATAATTATTCTAGACTGTATCAGGTATTAATAGGCACTAATATTGCACTGTATCAATAATTTCTTAGTTGGGCCCTTAAGTGGCCCTTGGCCTGATCTAAAAATTGTAAAGAGTGGATGAGGCACCAAAGCAAAAATAGTAAAAAGAAATGAAAATTGAATTTCTGATCATAAACAGTCATTTATACACACTGTCAACATAACAAGAATCTGTAAAGTTAGCCTTTTACTGTAGTGCTCTTTTAAATGAAGAAGACATAATCATATATCCTATAGATACAACATTGCCTTTCTCTCTTTTTTGTTGTTTTTGGATTGACTAATTTACAAAACAAAATTGGAAGGGAACATTCTATTTTTCTACACACTATCCAGCCTGATTGATCTAAATTACATTGTAAGAGAAAAACTTCAGGGAAAAAAAGACAATTTCAAGATCCTTGATCAATTAGCTCATGGTAGTGATGCCATTGTACCTTGGCCTGGTTCTATCTGGTGAAAGTCCTTCTTCCACAACTTTCCTCTTATTATTGGAAGCTGGTTGCTGTTGTGGTTGTGGCAGCTGTTGTTTTGGTGGTGGTGGAGGTGGAGGAGGAGGAGGTGGTGGTGGTGGTGGTGGTGGTGGCTGTTCTTGGTGCTCTTGTTCTTGGCTCTTGACTTTGGTTTTCATCATATAAGGTATAAGCCTATTCAAATCTGACAATTGTACTGGCTTCAAGAAGAATTCTTCTGCTCCTTCCTCTAAACATCTGTCATCAAAATCACAGTTGCCTTAACAGTCAAATTTTCATGGTCCCAAAAACATAATTTACACCCTATGAATAGTACAGAACAGGATCAAGAAATTGAAAAAAGGTAATTTCCAAATTATGCTTCATATGATCTTTTTACCTGGTGATTCTTGAAGGGACATTCTCAGATGACATAATAACTACTGGTATGTTTCTCAGGGATGATGATTCCTGAAAAAACCATAGAGAAAAGCAAAATAAGTAGCTGTACCCACTTGATGTTTCTGTATATAAATGACATGTATATGTACAAAAGGATAAATCTCGGGAGTATCTGAGCCTGATCTGATCTTCTTAGGTACAGGATAGGTGGTAAATATTCTTAAGAGAATCATTTACATTTCCTTAGCAATTGGCGAATGAAGGAAAATTTTGGCAACCAGTGAAAATAATATAACTTCAGGTTTCTAAATCAGGGAAAGAGATTCAAAGGAACCTATCTTGCCATGAATAGAATGGATCTTAATACGAAAGTTTTAAGAAAGGAGAAGAGAATAGAAACCAAATGCCAAAAGTTAATAATACCTTTACTTTCTTCAGTAAATCATAGCCAGTCATGCCAGGCATACAGTAATCAGTAATGATAAGATTCACTTCCACTTCCTGTAAAATAACAACAAAAGGAAAAGAAAACAAAAGATGCAATCAGAAAACCAGACAAGAAAGTTTAGGGACAATCACTAAGGAATATGAGGAATCTCTGACATTACAGAGAAAGGGTAAGGGAAAAAAAGGTTTTAAAAAAGGGAAACGTGCCTGATGGTTGTTCGGAGAAACAGAAGTTGAATTTGCATTGTTCTGTTCATCTTCATGCAAACCCAGAAATTCCAAAGCTTTGCTTCCAGAATCAACTGTAGTAACTGCTATAACGTGACAGAAATGCATTTCTAATCAGAATCCAATAAATACCAACTAGAATAATTGGCAACTAAAGCCATGAAAGTTCAGCAATACCTTGATATGATGAGTTTTTTTTTAGGAGTTTTTCAATCAACTTCCTATCTATGAGGCTGTCATCAACAGCCAAAACATGAAACTCTGACTCTGCTGCTATAGCCATTGCAGCAGATTAAAGATTCAAGACCAGTAAACAAGAAGAATCAAAAGAAGAAGAAGAAGAAGGGAGACCGATTGATTAATGGTGCTCTGCTTCTCTCTCTCTCTCTTTTTTTTTTTTGCTATGAAAAGTTGCTGTCTTTAGGTGGTGTGAGTTGGTTTAATGAGAGAAGGAGAGGACAGAAGAAGAGGAGGCCTTTTTTGTATTTGATGAAATGAAACCCAACAAAATTCACAGCCCCACAAAGCAAGATCCGACCAGATCTCCTCCCAAATCTTGTAAATGTTGATTTCAGAAATGAATTACAGAGTAAGCAATGCAAAGAATGAGAGAAATAGCAAAAACCCAAGTAAGAAGAAAAAACAAAAATGCAGAAAAGATCAAATCTTTATAATATTTAAGGGAAAATGGGAGGTGGGATTTGTTTATATATACAACACAGCAATGCCCATGGATATATCTTTGAGAGATGGGTGGGTTCTGGATGAAAGCAAAGGAAAAGAGAGGAGGAAAAAACATCTGTGGGGGACCCAAGCAAATCCTTCATAGAGATACAGGTGATGTCAGCTGAGGTGCCCTTTTTCTTCCCAACATGAAATCATGTGGCGCTTACCGTATCTTGAGCAGGTGGGGGAGTGGAGTGGTGGTGATGGTGTCCAAAGAAAGAAAGTAAGAAAGAAAGATGAGCCCCGTCTTTTTTCTCACTTTGATTCCCTTTTAAGATTTGTTTCCCATGCCCATACCCATGCCCCCATGGTCATGATGATACATTCTCATTTATTACAATATAAGATTTTTTAAAAAATATTTATCTCCTAGTAAATTTGGTAAGATTTTGATTATTGATTATTGATATTAATAATCATCATCATCATATTCCGAAATTTCGCAATAAAGTAGGATTTGAAGAGTTTGATAGTATGCAATCTTACCCTTATATTATAAAGATATTGTGTGCCTACTTCATTCATGCATATGCATTGCATGCATGCATCTACAACTTCATATTTGGTTGGTAATTTCTTATGGCAACCTGTCAAAATTGGAATATTGTTAGCTGAGTTGTCCATTTCCTAGATTTGCTCCCCTCAAATCCTGCTGCTTTGAGCACAATTTATGTTGTCTGCAAGAAATTTGCACTTAATTACTGCAGAATGAAGTTAAGTTTATATGAAATTCTATTAACTTTTTTTCCCCATGAATAATGATGGCTTCTCCTAGTGGAATCTTTCTACTCAATGTTATAAGGAATTGGAAAAGTTGATTGACATTGTAGCAACGTTTTAAAGGTTACACCAAAACTTAAATTGACAAGACAATAGTTTAAAGTTAAAAAGGTATATTAGTTCAGGTATGTTATCAATTTGGTTAAGTATTAACTAAAATTAAAAATTTTAAAATTTTATTTTTATTCGTGAACAAATTTGAAGTTTAATTCAAAAATTATTAAATGAAAGCTATTTAATTTATTTTAATTTACAAGTATTTATAAATTTACAAAAATTGACTGATTAATTAATAAATATATTGATTTTTAAAAATAAGGGTTATTAAAGTAAATGAACTAAAAAATTAAAAGTTGAACCGAAAAATTAGACGGTTCAAAATTTTTATGATTAAACTGATCAAATCAGTTAGGTTGTTCGATCATTATTTTATAGTTTATAGTATAAGGATGACAATGAATTAAGTAAGGTGTTGCCTATTTTAAAAAAAACAAAATAACATCTATTTTTTCAAAACGAAATCATTTTGGGTTACCCATCGGACTTTAGGCTAGGGCAGGCCTTGGCAAATCGAGCATAACTCAAGACCTGATCAAACCAAGAAAATAGGACCCAAGGTCCAATCAACTCAAACTTAGCTCGTTAATTTTGAATCGAACCGAGTCGAGCCTGAGCCGGTCTGCCATCCCTATTAATATATGGTGTGATCATCTTTTCCATTTATATAACCTAAAAATATGTTGTTTTTAAATATATATTAAATAAATTGTCAAATGTATATAATAATTCACAAACCATGTATTCCAAAAAAAATGTTTATTAAACTAAAAACTTAAAGTTAAATAACAAAATTTTAATACTTATTATTATTATTATCTAGTTCAATTTTTCAGGAATTATTAGTTTTTTTAAGTTTGATAATTTATATGGAAAAGTGATACTTTTCCTTTTCTTTTCTTGTAAGTTTCATATCTTTGAGAAATTTTCTCACACACCCATGATTTACTTTGAAGATATCTCATTGATCATCCCATCTAAAGATCTTCTTGTTGAACTTTAGAGGACATGTGTAAGTTTGAACATTTTTTCACCATCTTTATCTTTGGTTGCTTACCAATTTTCTCCAAGATTGCGTCAAAAAGGCAGAAATAGTAAAGAGATTTCCTTTGAAAATATCTGAGATTGACCCTCTAGAAAATGCAACCTTTTGAGTGTACATGATTAGACCCCTCGTTCCTTATAAAAAGTTGAATGACAATAGAAAAGTAAAAAAATTCATTGTACAAGAATAATTTGAATTTTCATTAAATTTAATAAGTTAAACTTTAATAAAAAGTGAAAATAACAGGGTACAAAATATTTTTATTCAAAAGTACAAATTCTCTATTGAAATGTAAATTTTAACAGAGGGAAGGACAATTTATTTTTTAACGAGTAAAAAAATTAACCGATTTATCCTTAAAAAATCTTGAATTTTTTAATTTTTCAGTTCAATTTATTTTAATAATTCATGTTGTTAAAACCTTATCAGTTTATTAATTAACTACTTAATTTTTGTAAATTAACAAATTTTTATAAACTAAAATAAATAAATAAATCAATTAATTTTTATTTAACAATATCTTTTTCAATCAAAAGAATAATATATTTCAATCATATTTCATTCTTTAATTTTATTTAATTTTTAACTGATTTTATGACGGTCTAATATCAGTTAAACCTTTTAAACATTAAATCTGTTATCTTACAGATTTACCCTTAGGTTCGATTTTTAAAACATTGTTATTTCCTCTTACATCAAATATAAAATTTTAGTTTTGACCTTGCTCACACACAAAAAAAAAAGTTTTGATTTAGCATTTTTGTATTCACATTAAAAATATTAACATTTTAAAGTTTTTCTCCTCCTTTTTTAATAACAAAAGCATACTATAAGATTGCATTTATTTTAATTTATATTAAATTCAATCAATTAATTTTTATTTAACAATATCTTTTATCAATTTAATTTCAAATTTTTCGATAACTAAAAACAATCTCTTTCACTCATATTTTAAAATTTTTAATTTTATTTAATCTTTAATCAATTTTATGACGGTCTAATATCGTTAAAATTTTTTAAGCTGTAAATTTCTTATCTTATTGATTTAACTTTCTGTCTGATTTTTAAAATAATGGGTAGCAAGTAGCAACATACACTTCATCTACAAAGTTCTATATTTACATTACATTTTTCAATGCTTCAATTTGTCATAAACTCAATTTCTTCCCAGAAATGACATTTTTTTTCTTTTTTTTTGTTCATTTATAAATTATTTAAACATAAAAGATTCCCAGACAGACTTTGACACAGTGTACAACCTGTCACACAAAATCTAGACAACCTACTATGTTATAAAACGCTCTGCCTTGGTGGAGCCATTCTCTTGCTCTTTCTCTTCACTTTTTATGCAATTTCCAGTGCTTTAATTTTTTTTTTCATTTCAATAATATTTATCTCTTTAATACTCATAAACCATTATACAACTCTGTTAATTATATTTTGTCAGCTTATTATTTATTTTTATTTAAAATTGTGTAAATTTAAATTATTAAAATTTAATATTACACCATTTTAAAATTATAAATAAATTTTAAAAAGTATGGTATTTAAATAATGTCGCAAAAATAAAATTTCCTTTGTCCCAAACACTCACCTTTCTTCTTAGCGGTCCTCTTGTGAAACTCCAAACTATAGAATAGAGAATAGGACACCTCCAACTGTAGCAAGAAAGCTGTAATTTTGTTGGCATTATCTGCCTATAATTAGTTTGTAAATATAAAATTTATTATCAATAAAGAAAATTAAAAAATACTTAAATTTGGAGTTGTCATGAAGATTTTTCAATTTTAAGTAAATAAATTATTAATAGAATATTACAATAAACAAATTGTAATCCATGAAGTTGAGTTTTAGATTTAGAATATGTTAATAAAAATTATTCATTTTAAAAAATAAATAAAGCCCATTTTTATCACTAAATTTAGAATTATCATGGAGTCTTTTTATTACTGAATTCAATTAATTGTAATTCATGTGATTGAGTTGTAATTTGCATGAATTAATTTTTTTCTCTAGGAATATATCAATAAAAGTTATTATTAATAGAGAGATTAAAATCAAGTTTTGTTATTAAACTTGAAATTGTTATCAATTTTTAAATTTTAAATAAAAATTATATATTATTAAAGTCAACAAATTGCTATTCCCGTGGTTGAGTTAATAACTTGCATGAATTAATTTGTTTCTTCAATAATTTAGATTTTTAATTTTAAAAAGAAAGAAAAAGAAGGGCAGCCCATTTGGTTGAATTTGAATTTGATTTTTATTTTTCCATTAGCTATTCATGAACTTGATTTTTCCATGGAATCAAAGACAAAATAAAAGTTGACAAAGAAGACAAAAGCAAATCTTCAATTTGTGTATAATGAGTTGGAAGAAGTTAAAAAGTAATTCAACTCGTTAGATAAGATCTTTGAATAAAATGGAATGTGACAAATTTCAAAGATTGCATATAAAAGTTTATACGTTAAAACATAACGTTTACATCAGAATATAGACCAAATCTTAACGTTTTGAAGTATTCAAACTAAATCTCGATATTTTTAAATCATTCAAAATAAACTATAAATAGATGGAAAATTTAACAGAGTTAACTCTCTGCTAGTTAAACGTCACGTAAATGCTAACATGACAATTTTTATTTTTAAATAAAAACCGGACTCTTGATTAGTCAGACTTATTGTCGAAAATATATAAATATGAGCTTAATTGTCATGTGACAAGTGGGGTACACTATTTGAAATATATAGATAGTAGTTTTTACTGCTACGTGATTGTAAGACCCACTTTTTATTTAAAAATATAAAAATAATGTTATGTCAGTATTGACATAGTATTTAACTAACAGAAAGTTAATTTCGTCAAACTTTTAATCTATTTAAAGTTTGTTCTAAACATTTTTAAAATTTTAAAGTTTAATTTAAATATTTCAAATTGTCAAGGTTTAAATTATATTTTATTATAAATGTTTTTTTTGAAGAAAAGATAATAGGATTAAAAACGACGAGAATAAATCTCAAACAACATATCAGGCAGATCAACTCATAAATGAAACCTGCCATGGCGAATAGAACTACGCGCTAACAGGTGGGCACACCTATCCTCTTGACGCCTAATTCAAAAAACCTGAATATCCGACCGAGAAACAAGAATGGCCTTACAATCCGACACTAGCAAACCAAAAGCAGAATGATCCTCACACGAGGAATTAAGAGCAAAATATAATGACTGGCAATCAGTAAAAACACAACCAGAATCAAGTAAAGAATCGGAAGCATAAAGTAAACAATGCCGCAAAGCAAGGGCCTCCGCAACTGCTGCTTGAGGACCACCTTCCTCATAGCCAGAAATGACCAAAGAAAAGTTGCCTTCGGTGTCTTTGATAGTCAAATCAAAACTCACAAAATCCAAAGCTTCAAAAATAGCACCATCAACATATGCAAGCCAAGATGCGGGGTGATGCACTTGGGCCAAGCGAACGGGAGCCACACCAGGTTGGACTCGTGTTGCTGCTGCCTGCAAGGTTGAAGAAGCAGTCTGGAATTCCTCCAGCAGAAGGCGAGCGGTCTGGGTAATATGTAAGGGATTTGGTCGGGTATTGGACCATAATAATGCATTCCGTGCCGCCCAAAGTTGCCAAGCCACCATAGCACCAAATTCAGCCCTCCGCTTGCCGAAGGAAGAGAAAATGTGCAAAAAGAGATCCTGAAAAGACAAGTTCACATTAGTGAAATTAAATCCGGCTAGCCGTCAAACATTTTTGGCAACACAACACTTAACAAACACATGGTCCACAGTTTCCGCATCATGGCAGAACAAACACTGCAAGAGAACATTAATCTCACGCGTTGTCAAATTATCCCTAATAGGGAGCACATTGCGACCCAAGCGCCACATAAAATCCCAAACCTTGGGCGGAACATTAAGCTGCCATAAGTGCTTCCAGAACACACCAACACCTCCCATACTACCACCATGGCGGAAGAAACGGTAAGCGATATGATAAGCAGTTTTGACTGTATAAAAACCTTTCCGATCAAAATGTCACACTAACTTATCTGGATGTGCACGAAGACTCAAAGGAATACTCAAGATTCTGCACATATCATTGACAGAAAACAAATCCATAAGCTTAGAACTCCAAAATATAATTTTGGACAAAGTTAAACCTCCGACTGAGCACATGGTTTGTTGTCACATTGTATAGCATTTGACGGGGGAACAGATAGAGAAATACTGATTAGCTATTTGCTTTTTGGGATGTTAAAAACTACGGTCCCCCAACACTTCACTCTCTTGCTTTTTTCTGTTTGGCTTCTTTTCTTTCCTGTTTTCCGTTGGTCCCTCTTTTCCACTTCAATTTTTCCTTCGATGGAGATAAAAATGACCTAAAAGTTGATTTTGCCTATCTATCACTGCTTATACATGACATGAATGAGATAATTCATTACCATCCAAGATAAAAGATGTCGGACTGTTGTTCGTTGTAATGGGCATTAACAAACAGTTTGTTCGAAATTAGATTGTTATTCATCAACATATATATCGAGAAAGTAATAAAAACGTCGACTGACTTATTAATTATACAATTTATTTTGATATTGGCGCCAATTACTTAAACATTACACCCATTGAGTGCCACTCAGTCCTTCTAGAGGATTTATCAGGGATTTGTCTCCCTAAACTTATGATGTAATTTGTTTCGCTTTATTTCCATTTATAAAAAAAAAGATGCGAACTTTTCATACAGGAATAATAATGCGTTGACTTATAGGTCTAAATTTAAGTGTATTTAATGGGTCAATTTATGAGTTAAATCAGACTTATACTAGCTCGAAGTTTAATTTTTCTAATAGAAAAATTAGGTCTCGGGCAGGCTTAGACCTAAATAATTCAATATTGGACTTAATTATAAAAAATATTATTTTACACATTTAATTTTAAAACAATTATTTTAAAAAAATAGAAAGACCGGCCCATTGTCATCCATACTTTCATGTAATTTAACTAATTTTATAAAAATTTCTTAATCTTTAATATTATAAAAATTGTTATTTTCAATTTTCCAAAAAAATTCTTCTCTTATAATTTATTAACATGAAATGGCAAAACACATGTTACATAAAACAATACATATGTAGATTAATCAAATATTACATAACAAATCAACTCAGCTTTTAAACATGACCAGTAGAACAAATTAAACACAATCGATATGATTCAAATTAGGTTTAAAAAGCTGAGTTGAGTCACCACATCATAATTATCCAATTTGTTAACAACTTTTAATAAAAGTTTAAGAAAAATATTTTTGTAAAAATAAAAAATCATAAAATTTTGATAACTTTAAGAATTATAAATTTTATATACATGAGGATATATGTAATTGCGTATTATAAGATTCTAATACTCGACATGGAAACAATGGAATACTGTTTGGTCAATGTCGACTAGATGACAATCTTAACCTGCCCAAAATGTCTTAACATGTGACTAGATTTGGTGGACCATAGTTTGTTGATGTCGATGCGTCACTTGAGTAGTCACATACTAAGCAGGAAAAAAATATAGAGACTAAGGTTACACCCTATGTTTAAAAATTTGAATCGTAAGTCAAACTAATTCGATAAGAGGTTTGAGGTTTAAAAAATTTAATATGTATCAAATCATTATAAAATTAATTAAAGATTGAATAAAATTAAAGCGCAGGTGAGTTGATAAGAGACTCTCATGACTTAAGCGAGGTCACAGATTCGAACTCCCCTCATATATGCAGCTGCTTAAAACTTGAGGCCAAAGCTTTACCTCTTGCAAGGGACCTATCTGGTTCGAGCGGGGATTAGTTTAGATGTAGATGGCTTAGAAGTATCTTCCTATAGTTAGGACCCTCTTAGGACACTTTGTGAGTAATAAAAAAAGAATTTAAAATATGAATGAAAGAGATTGTCTTTACTTAACAAAAAATTTGAAATTTAATTAAAAAAGATATTTAAATAAAAATATTTAGTTTATTTTAGTTTATAAGAATTTATTAACTAATCAAAATTGACTAATTAATTAACAAAATTGATCGATTTTTATCAATAAAAGTTATTAAAGTAAATCGAATAGAAAATTTAAAAATGAATTGAAAAATTGCACGTTTTAAAATTTTTACGGTTGAATCCATTAAACCAGTTGAGTTTTCTAATTAATGGAAAAAATAGAGAAAAAGGTTACACCTAATAATTTATAATAAGCTGGTGCAACTAATAATGACTAGCCAACTAAATTATGAGATAATGACTTGATACATTGAACCCTCCAAGGAAAATGTATATATTTAAGAGATACGGTTGTACTTAAGAGATCTTCTGTGGAGAATATATAAATATAGAGAGATTAGTTTAAGTGCCATAGTCTAATGGACATACAAAAGATTAGGTCTTATGGACAATATAAAAGCCACAATCCCATTCACCAAAGTTGGAAACTCATGCAAAAACAAACTACCATATTTGTCATGTGCAAGATGATTAGTTTTAAAGAAAACCCACCACCGTATGTGGCCAAATATGATGATTAAGACTTCCATAAGAGAGATTTAAGTTTACTCCTTTGTTTTTTTTGGGTTACTTATGGTTATTATTACCCCATTATTTAAACTTTAGGACTAAATATATTGGAAATTTCTTTGATTGGTTTTTAAAAATTAAAACTGTAAATTAAACCGATAAAGCGTGAGGTTTAAGATTTCGCCGAAATTGGGTTGTGAAAAACTTTGAAATATTATTAAAAGGGTTTGTCTTTAATTATAAAAAATTTGAAGTTCAATTAAAAAGATATTGTTAAATGACAAATAATTGATTTATTTTAGTTTATAATAATTTATTAATTTATAAAAACTGACCAATTAATTAATACATTAATAAGTTTTTAATAAAAAGAGTTATTAAAGTAAATTAAACTGAAAAGTTAAAAAATAAACCAAAAATTGACCAATTCGATATCAAATTGATTGAATTAGTTGAATTTTTTAATCATTTTATTATTTAACTTTTTTAATTCATTATAACTGTTTTCATCATACTATATTAATTATTCATCTATTTTTCTTCAAAATAACACATTATTAGAATTCTTAAATTTTAACAATACAATCTCGTTTTAAAATTATGAAGATATAGAAAAATAATAGAATATACAAAAGAATATGTATGATAATTAAATAATATTATAAAGAGATAAATAACAACTTTTAAAATATAATAATCTAAGTGAAACAATTGAAATCACAAAAAAAATAAGTGCAATTAATCCCTAGCTTTAATAGTGTATCATGTTAATCCCTAAAAATCAGATCGTAAGTTAAACCGATAAGAAAAGAGATTTAACGTCTAGACAGTATTAGACCGTCATAAAATTGTCTAAATATTTAATAAAATTAACAAATTTGAAATATGATTGAAAGATATTGTTCACACCCATCGAATAATTTGAAGTTTAACCGAAAAAAGATTGTTAAATAAAAATTAATAGATTTATTTTAGTCCATAAAAACTTATTAATTAATGAAAATTAATTATTATTTTAGTCTCTAACACTTTTTTATTTTTGATTTCATACTTTTTGTATGAACTTCATATATTTTATCTAATTTTCAGAAGGAAAAAATTTTTTTTTAATCCTTTGGAGCAAGTGAGGACTTAGATTTGTTAGGTTGCTCCTCTAACCATCAACGTCAGAAAGAGGGTTGGACTTCACATTCACAGCAATATGAATTATTAATAATATGAGTACTTAACCAAAAAATAAAAATTAGGTCAACCCTAAAAAAAAATGATAAATTTGGATTTTGTTAGATTTTCTTTGCACAAAAAAGAGATATGGTGGTTGACCTTTACCGAATAAGGCATTCATAAGTGCTAGACGCATTATGTGACACTTATATATTTTCAGCATGAAAGTCATATCTTCTAGAGATTTATAAATATTTTAACTTGGATGAAATAAAGATTATATATTAGGTAGCTTCCTACAAGAACATCGAACTAGATGAGATGTATTTTCAAGAAGACTATAATATCACAGTTTCAAATCAAGGAAATAAAATTACAAGTTGAAATTTAAAAATAGTCTCTTTATAAAAATATAAAAAAAAGTTGTGTATATTATAATTCTTCAAATTTTAACAGATCGAAGAACTTTGTAATACATTGACTTTGACTCTTGAGTAATTTTTTTAAATTATATCGCTAGTAAATTAATAAATATTTTCAAGAATTTACTATAATGACTTTGGAGAATTAGTGATTACACAATCTAAAAAAAGAGTTTCCAGAGATATTTGTATAATTTAAAGATTCTTTTTGAGATTATGCAAATAGAGTTATTAAAAGGCTTAATTGTATTTTACAATTTTTAAAGCGGATCAAAATATAAATTAATAAAATAAGATAATTAATGTTTAAAAAGTTCAACTAATATTAAATTCTCATAAAATCATGTACAGATTAAATAAAATTAAATAATTTGAAATATGATTGAAAGAATTTATTATTCTCAATAGAAAAATTTTAAATTTAATAAAAAATTTAAATAAAAATTAATTGATTTATTTTAATTTATTAATTTGTAAATTTTAATTTTGTAAATTAAAAAGGATATAATTTTACTATTTCAATATAATTTTGGTTGGTTAATTTAATTTAATTTAATTTATGAACTGATTTTTAAACAATTCAATTTCTTTAAGTTTTAATAAATTTTCAAATCCCAAGAAAGAAAGGAGTTTTTGACATTAAAAAAAAGATTCTTTTAATTATTAGACCGGTAGCCTTTAACAAGCCATGATATTTTGCCGGGTTTTGCGGGTCAACCGTTCTTTTTCCTAAATAACATCGAAAAATCCCGTGGGGTCTCGTGCTCGTTCCTCCTATTCAATTAATGTACAACAAGAAGATTTTAATGTTTAGTAATAATTAATTAATTAGATGGTTCCACTCCCATTGAAAATTGTTAAAATTACTTTAGAAAAAATCAAGAAGGAAATTTGATTTACCAAAAACCATTTCAACCGTAAAAAATCTAAAATCGTTCAAATTTTTAGTTAAATTTTTAACTTTTCGATTTAATTTATTTTAATAACTCTTGTTGTTAAAAATTAATTAATTTATTAATTATCCAGTTAATTTTTATAAAATAAATAAATAAATAAATAAAATCTTATTTAACAATATCCTTTTCAAATTATTTCTTTCAATTATGTTTCAAAATTTTCATTTTATTAATCTTTAGTTGATTTTATAATATTTTAATATTGATTAAACCTTTTAAATCTTAAACTTTTTATCTTCCTAATTTTTAAAACATTGCCCAAAAACTTATATTTTGTAAAGTTATTTATTTTTGTTTTACAAGTCTAAATCCTATACTAATTTGAGTGTCTATTTGGTTCATTAACACATTAAATGGTAGCATATTCAAGTCTATAAAATGTAATATTCACATTAATTATATATACATATATATATGTCTCTAAGATACCCTAACGGGTCACATTAAAAGTGTCCCTATAGCATCTCTTAAGAGCACCGTCTTTTCTCAAAATACTTTCTTACCTTGATATTGGTTGGAAGATGGTATGCTAACCAACAATATATTAAGTGTTAGATAATTTATGGTTATATAGACACGTCTTGAATTTAACACTTAAATTAATATAGTTTTTAGTATTGAAACAAAAGTCATATCTTTTGTGCGGAAAGGAATTGGAATTTGAGTTTCATAGTTGATATGCTACAAATTATAAGTACTAATGTTTTTGATAATGGATCGGACCGAATTGAGTCAAATATAACCCGTCAAAATGTAACTCGAGTTATTTTAATTACAATATTTTAATTATGCTAATTGAAAAAAAACTATGAAAATAGCAAAATTAACATGTTTAATTCACACCCAATGCGCATCTTAATTCCCAAAAACAAAAAAGTCAATGCCTTAGTTCTTCTTTTTAATCAACAAAGTGTATGGTTATTGCCAATCTCCGGTTTCATATTTGAGTTCTAGATATAGTAATCTCTTTCTTAGTATTAAGACTAAAATGAATACTAATAAAGAGATTGTTCGGAGCATTAATGGGTTGTTCACTAAGAATTGAACTGTTATTCATCGACATGCATATCGAGAGAGCAACAGCTGTGTCGACTGGCTAGCGAACTATGCCGGTCATTTTGATGTAAGCGTCACATATTTTATTACTTCACCCATTGGATGTCACCTTATCCTGTTAGATAATTCTTCGAGAATCTGTTTCTCCGAACTAGTTGTGTAATTTGTTGTGTTAGTCTTCCATTTAAAAAAAAAAAAAGAGACTACCCTCTCTTTGAGCTAGTTATCTCATTTTCTCTTCTTTAACAAGCTCTGTTGCCACCCAAGTTCTAGTCTGGTTTTGGGTACATTGATATGGCAGTATGGCCCAATGTCCAATGTTAGTGGGCTGACCAAATCCTCAACTACAAGAGTTTGAGTTACAGCCGACATCATGCAATACCTGGCCGAAAGCTTATATGGTCGCATCTAGCAAGTTGAGCATAAGTGGGCTTCCCAATTCCAGACTAATTGGATACTAAAGCTACGGTTTTGGTGTCACGATCTTTAACGAGAGCCACGAAACTAGCAACGATTAGTGACCTGAAAATCTTATATTCAGGCCCAGGCTTTGCTAAAGCTCGAATAAGTTTGAGTTTTTAGGGTTGAGCTCATCAAATCTGATTATTATTTTCTATTTTTGAAAATTAATATAATGTCATTTTATATGAAAATTTTAAATTTTGAGTTTCGTATCGGATCAAGCAATCTGAACCCAATCTAATGCTTGATATTAAAAAAATTTGATCCCAACTCAAAATTTGATCAATTTAGATTCCATATATTGATTTCGATTTGAATCGAGCATATCATTAGTTGAATCCATTTTGATTGCGTATTATGCGAAAGTGGAATTTTTAATTCCTGATAGCACGGAACAATAGTGTTATTAAAGCGGATGCACAAATAAATTTAAATGCAAGAAAAAGAATAATTTTGAAGATTTCGTGGTGGCGGACCGTACACTTGGTGGAGGGCCATACGCTGGAGTCTTCCAAGGATGGATTGTGAAATGGCTAGAACGCGAACGACGGTGGAAGGATTTCGCCGCAACTTCGCCAACGAGGTATATGCATGCATATACCCAACCTATCATCAAAGTTTTCACTTATGAATAACACATGCATACGTTTAACATATTAACTCAGTCCTTTTTGTTGATCAAAATGGTTTCAAATTCTGATGAAGTTCTTGGGGTTTCCATTGAGTTGCATAAGTATTTGTTTATGATTAATGTTAGAAGAGGAAGAAGAAGTTAAGGTGGTGCATGGGGAATAAATAATTATTCCTGACAAGAAATGTGTTGGACTAGTGGCATGTCGGGTAAAAGAAGGAGTGTCTGTCTAGTGGGAGAGGCTGCAGCATAGGAGGCAGAGAGAAGAGCTTGCTTAGATCCAAACGTGGCCTAGGATGAGAGCATTGATTCGTCGGGATTTCCTTCCACTTGACTATGAACAGGTCCCATTCCAGAAATACCAGAGGTTGCGGCAAGGAACATGATTTGTTCCAGAGTACACAATAGAGTTTATAAGGCTGCTAGAGCGTAACAACCTGCGAGAGTCAGAGGATCATCAAGAGGCACGGTTCCTAGACAATCTTAAGCCAATAATTCGTAAGGCCATTGGCGTGTAGTTGATCCTTGACATTGATGCAGTAGCCGTTCATAACTGGCGAGAAAATAATTACCTGTTAGAGAAAGATGGGAAGAGGTTCTTGCTGAAATCATTCAGAAAAGTGAGTCGTCTCAAAGCTTCTAAAATGGAGGGGCAAACATTGACTATAGTCGAAACAAATCAGGAGATGTCAACAACAATTTAGGAAGCAGGGGAGTTTTACGCGGTGGTGGTGAAATCGATCTTGGATTCTGAAGAGGTAAAACCAGAAGTGCCTGAGACTGTCCAACCCTTATTGGAGGAGTTCAATGATGTAGTCCTAAAAGACCTACCAAAGGGGCTTCCGCCCATGCGAGACATCCATTGTCACATTGATTTCATCATTGGGGCAAGTCTACCGAATCTATCGCATTACAGGATGAGTGCCCAAGAGAGTGAGATACTGTAGGAGAAGATTGAGGAGTTGCTGTGCAAGGGAAATATCATGGAGAGCATGAGTCCACGTGCAGTTCCAACCTTGCTAACTCCAAAGGCTTATGAGAGATAGGCCATTAATGAAATTACTGCTAGTTATCGATTTCTTATTTCTTGGCTGGATGACATGCTAGATATATTATAATAGCTGGTTTTTCAAATTGAGGGATTAGAACCCGAGACTATTGTATAGAAGTTATATCATTAAAAATTCATGAGTTGCATTTTATTCACAGCATATCAATAGCATACACACATAAATTATGAATAAAGATGTGACGCCCTAATACCCCCTAAGAGGATATGGAGGCGCCACGCAGATAACATAACATACATGCATACAGAATCGAAATAAAATCAAAACATACGAAACATTGATCATGCAATCTCAATAGCTCAAAACAGAAGCAATTCGGAGAAAAACATACATCATAATACACTTCCAAAATGGAACCAGCCTGAATTAAGGTTATTACAAACCTTCAAATAAATCCAAAGCCATGTACATCAAGACAAGCCAAAAACA
>JAOSBK010000204.1:2269132-2279428 GCA_027568895.1 Erythroxylum shatona
TGATCAGCTACAGAAGTACCTTCTTGGTATTTTACCTGCATCAATTTTGTCAGATAAAATAATTTGTTGTTACCGGTTTTTGAAGCATACAGCTGCTCCAGCTTATTCCACAACGTTCTTGCATGAGTCTCGTTACAAATATGATTGTACACATTATCATCAACAAATTGTCGAATATAACCACATGTTCGTTCATGCTCAAACTCCCATTTTTCGTTGGACATCTCCTTCGATTTAGTTGTCGAAAATACCGACAAATACATCTTTGTAATCATCAAGAGATCCTTCATCTTGGTTTGCCATATACGGTAATTCATACCGTTTAAATTAATCATTTTGCTCGTCTTCAACTCCATTTGTCAAATTAAGTCAAATTTGAGAAAACCGACCTCAAATATGGAACCAGAATGTTAAAATTTGACAAAAAAAGATATCTTCTAAATTTTCACCACGGGATCGGAATAGTATCGCCGGACCCCACCATAATAGTACCGCGGGACCTGATAAATAGTAACTCGTCGGAACCCACTAGAATAATATCACGGGACCCGGTAAATAGTAACTTATAAATAGTATCTCAAATAGTATCGCGGGACCCAGTTACTATTGATGCACGTCACCTTGTGAATTAATTAAAACAATGTAAACTACTATTTAGTACTATTCATCACCTTTGCCGTTTTACGTCAACTTTTCGAACGGATCACGCCAAAAAATTCGTTGTAATTTTCTCTTCCCAATGATGTGCTTCTTTTCAAAAAATACCTTCAATGAAAACACAGCTCTGATATCACGTGTTGGGCGCAGCGGGTGTATTTTGTGAAAAGGAAAAATAAAATGAGCAAAATGGACACAAAATATTTAGCGTGGTTCACCCTTAACTTTGGGCTACGTCCACGGACAAAACTCAGAATATTTTTTCCACTATTATAAATAGTAGGTATACAGAGATAAAACAAAATAGTGGCTCACAAGGTGTTTCCCATCCTAAAAATACTAACCTCACTATTTTGTCACTCACCAATCCTTTAGGAATAAATTTCCTAACTTCATAGTATTTGATTTACTCTGAATTTCTCTCTTGTTTTTTCTGTCTATAATTCTCTGAAGCAGGGAGTCCACCGCATAAGACAGCTACAAGGCAACTGTCTTTTACATCTGTTCAACAATTGTAACTGTAGCACCGATTTCGGTGCTGCAAGATTGGAAAGATGAGAGTCCCTCTATGTGGGAGGGACCCATCTTCAATAAGAACAGCCCAACTCAAGAAGTGAAAAAAACTGAGGGAGCTGCTCAGATGGCCATGCTCACTAAGCCTAAAGAACTTTGCCAATGCTTGCTGGATATTGCCAGCCAATAGATGATAGGTGATATTAGTCTTTCCATCGTATGTTTTTCTGAGTCATGCTTTTATATCTTCTTGGTGATAAGTAAGATACTACTGTATGGTTAAAAGAAATATCCTACATCTGTTTCACAATAATTTAGTATTCAAAATTCTGAATTTAATAAATAATTGTCCTCTTTTGTTTATATAAGTTTAGGTAAACTGATTTCTCATAATTTAAAAAATACTTAATGTAAATGCAATCCCCAAATCTCAATATTTCCAAATTTGGAAAATAGTTAATATGTCTTCTTGATATTTGAGTTTATTAATCGACATAGTTACAACAACTCGTAGTTCAAGTATTACGGCAATGCCCTTGTATCCTTGTAACGATCAGTTGTTTTCTGAACTGAGAACATAAAATATGTTATTATTATTAATATTAATGTCCACGATTTTCTCATTCATTTGTCTTCGAACAAAAAGCCCAGAAGTTTGATTAGTACAGATTCATACAGAGTCTAGACATATCCTAGTTGATTTTGACCATTAATAATATACTTATATAGTATATTATTATATATCAATGTTTGCATGTCAATCTCATGTATAGTAAGAAATCAATGTTTTTGACATTATCAATCACAAATACTCCCAGAAAAAGTATCGTCCACGGACAAAAGCACAAGGAAACAAAAATATCTTAATGAAGACACAAGGAAAACATTATTAATAAATATATAAAACCAAAAATGTAAGTAAGGATTGTGTTAGTGAATATATAAAATCAATTAAGTTGACTTTATATAACACTTTAAGTTATTATGGTGAAATGAACATGATATTAGAGCTTTTGTGATCAAGTGGTCATGAGTTTAAATCCTACTATCTACTTATTATTTAACACAAGATAAAGTGAGTCTGTGCAAGTCTCAAACTCAAAGTGAATATATAAAATCAATTAAGTTGACTTCACACAATAATTATTTTGGTCAAATCTATGCAGCTGGCCATGGAGATTGGTGTTTGTACACATTTATGCCCCTTGCAACTTTCCGACCACCGTGTCGATGCTCTAGACCTTGGTGCTTCTGGGGTCAATTCTAAACAACTACATGAACTGGATTCCCTTTCTGATTATGTAATAGAATTCATGAAGTCCCTTGCTTCCGATGATGAACCAGTAATTTTAGTTGGTAAGAAGGACAGAATTCTTCACCACCATAGACGCATATAGAAAGCATGTATAGTTATTGTATTTGTTTCTAATACGATTCAACTTACAAGTTCTTGTGTGTTCACCGAATCAATTCTCACTAAAGCAAAAAGAGTTTGGGGCATCGAAGTATCTGTAATAGTTTAAAAATATGTTGCTAAAATTAATATAATGTAACAGTTTTTAAAATATTACCTTTAATAATATTAAAAATAATGATAATAATAATGTGTAACTATGTATAAAAAAGATAACAAAATTAAAAAAATGGTTGCAATTAAATCTTAAGCTTAATTACCAAAAAACGTCCAAATTTTGTCAATTTTTTGGTTATAGCCGAATTTTAAAAAGTAGTAATACAATGCTCAAATTTTTATTTTTTTAAATTTAGCCCAAATTTCAAAAAGTGGCCATAAAATGTTAAAAATTTCAAAATTTTTCAATCCTAATTCGACGTTATCTGTTGTTCTCCCTTAGTTCTTTATTTTCTATTTGTTCTTTTGATGCCCTAAACTACTCTCGTATTACAATGTACTGTATCAGTAAACTATTCGTTTTTTGTTTGTTCTCCTGATATCCTTAATGTAAGGGTGTCAGGACTGTATAATCTGAAAATCGAAAAGTGAGGGTACTTAGAGAATAAATTGAAAACGAAAGAAAAATTGGAATTAAAGTGTAAGGTCATCAGAGCTCCGTAATATGATTTAGGTCATTTTTAAACAACGGCGTCGTTTCATTAATCTTTATTTGTTGCGTTAATTTTGGCTGATATGTGTTAATAGCTAAGGTTTCTAAAATGCGTGGTAAGTCATGTTAGCAAACTTAACAGAAATATTAATGTTGGGCTAGAGTTGAAAAAAATTGAAAGTTTGAATATTTTATTGATACTTTTTGAAATTTAGGCTAAAATTAAAAAAATTAAAAATTTGGGCATTTTATCGTTCCTTTTTTAAGTTCAGGTTATAATTGAAAAATTGACGAAAGTTTGAGTTTTTTTTGATAATTAACCCTTAAATCTTATATATGCAATATCTAAAATTGTTGCTATAATTCTAGTATTTTGTAAAAAAGAAGCCTTTAGGGGTTGTTTGTTTTCAGTTTTTTCTTCTATTTTTGTAAAAAAAGAAACAAGTAAAACGTCTTTGTTTAACTATGTTGAAATTTCTTGTTTTTTAAAATAAAAAACTGCAACAATTTTACGGAAACCAAAAAATAGCATTTCTCTGAATTTTTACAACAAATTTTCTTGGATAGAAAAACAATATATCCTTGTTTCTTTAGTATCGTCTTTAGCAAACCCATCTTGAATAATACAACTCATATTTTTTACATCTATTTTTTTACAAACAGAGAAAAACAAGATTTAATTTTGGTGAAAATTTGACGAAAACTCTGTGTTGAAGGAACTCTAGAGAAAGAAGTTTTGAGAAAGATAAAGATATGTAGCCTTATTGCTCTAATTTACTTCAAATCAAAAATCATCTCATTTAGAATCCTATAGATCTAGATATAATCAAAACACTGAAGTATGTTTAGTAAATCAATCCTGTTGATTATCATATTTCAGCATAGTCATATTTCCATCTTAAATTCACCAACCAAATCAATTCAGAAAGCTATAATTTTTGGTGGAGATGTAATTCAATGTTGTATGGATCTATTGGTCCAAGAATTAATACATTTTGACATCGGATGACAAGGTTATGGCCGAAGGAAATCAAACAAGATTCTATCCTCAACCATATTGGACCTATTTTGGGACAAAAGGCATAACGTACTCTAGGGATATCAGATCAATGTCATTCTCAAAGGGTTAGAAAGAGAACTTCAATATTTACATCTTTCCTGAAGATATTTAAGTGAGATTTTGTCATCTAAAGGTCCAAAATTGAACTAGACGGTATAGGAGGAACATTGATCAAAAGAAGGTTATGAATAGTAAACAAAAGATATCTTGCAATTGGCATAGCTTTCTCTAAAGACATCAGATTAAGGTGTTCTTAGGATGATTGAAATAGAACTTCAAGATCTACAACTTTTATGAAGACCTAGAAGACAAATTCGATCATCTATAGGGTCAAAAATGTGACCAGGCAATAGGATCAGGTGAAAATTGCACCAGACGATATGACGTCATCACCAGATGATTTGATGTCACTAGACGAAGCGTTCTCACCAGATGATATGTCCTCACTAGACAAAGCATCCTCAACAAAAGATACGTCCTCAATAGACGAGACGTCATTACCATACGATATGTCCTCGCCAAAACTTAATCTCTAAACTCCATAACTTTTGATCCCGAACTCCAAAAATTGCAAACTTTATATCAATGGAAAGCTAAAAGGAAGATCTACAACTTTTATGAAGAAATTTTGTCAAAATCCATCTAGATTAGTACAGTCTATTCATGGAAGTTTTAAATGAAATTTAACTCCCTTAAACTATTCATTCCCAGTAACTTCTCATACTTCTATTTCCTAAAATCCAACACTTCAATTTTTATTTCTAATCCTTATACTCCATTTCATTTAGCTCATTCACTATAACCACAATTCTCAACATATCCCATTACAATTCAATATACTCGGAATGTCAATGAGTGCATGTACAATTATTTCCATGAGTGCAAAAATTCAATTCAAATGCATGTATGCTAACATTATGCATGAGCATGAAATACAATTTTTTTCTAACTCTCACATTACTATTTTCTCCATTATTGAAATCTAAATTCTAGCCCTTAATATGGGGACGACATGTTACATTTTTCCTAGTCTAGTAATACCTAATATTTTTCAAAAATTTCTCCTAAAATTCACCAAAATTCTAATCCAACTATTTATACTTCTCCAATTTGGTTTTCAATATAAATAATTCACAATTCTTAATATAAGCACATTTATAATCAGTTATATCGGAATGTCAATAAATATATGTATAGTCATTTTAATGTGTGAAAAAATTCAAATTCACATTAGTGTATGCTAACATTATGCATGAGCATGAGATGCATTTTTCTTAATCTCCCATTGATCTTTCATGTACCGTATTTTAGGCTTTTAACCCTTAGTATGAGAACAGGATGTTATATCAAGGCTTGGGGAACAAGTTAAAATCCTAACATAACTTTACTAGCCATGATCACGTCTTATCCTACCAGATTACATCGTTATCCTATAAGAATACATCTCCATCTAAATAGGACTTTATCCGATAAGGTCTATCTACATCCTAACTAACAAGATAAAAGATTACACATGATCTATCCCTATTTATAAAGATGTCCACTATTTTCAAATGATCCTCCCCTATGGCCTTTATCCTTTAATGATGATGTTTATCCTCTGTGATCTTATCCTCCACATCATCTAAGATCCCATGATCTCTACCCGTTGATGACGAGTCATCCAAGCCAAAGCCAGTCATAGCATACTAGTCTGATCCAATGCTTACCTATGCCAAGTCCATTAGCTATGGTCTGTCCATTTGAGTACCTACTAAGTCCTTAGTCCATCAAGAACTTAGAGCCATGTCATCTTGTACACAGTCTAAAACTCTACCAAAACATGCACCATACTTAATTTAATGTTCTAAGTTACCTTGAAGCTTTTGTATGCCACTACCATATGCGTGATCTAGCTAACCTTCCACCCAAGGTCCATCTCTAGCTAGCTATGAAGTGCCTTTATATGATAAGGGGCTAATAAACCACCCCACCAGATGAATTCAATGCCTTCATCGAACTAGTCTAAAGGTAAGTGTTCACCTGATCCTCAAATTGCCATAAGGTCATATCTTTCTCCCACATAGCTTCCGGAATTAGTTTTCCCTTCCACTTGATTAAGAACTCTGTTTGTCGGTTCTTCTTATACTGCCCCATTGTTTGGTGATCCAAGATCTTCTCTACTTGATCCTCGAACTATTTTCTCACAATCACTGGAGCTCTCTTCATTTGACACCTATTTGGATTTGATGTATCCTTATGGTGAGGTTTGAGAAAACTAATATGAAAAGTAGGGTGTACCTTTAGTCTCTTGGACAACTTTAACCTGTGTGTCACATTCTCCACTTTACTTAGTACTTCAAATGGCCCATCATACTTTAGCACCAATCCACGATGCACTTGCTTACTCGAGAGCTTCTTCCAAATATGTGGGATATGTTTCAATACTACCTTATCTCCCACATTGAATTCTAATGGTCTCCTTCGTAAGTCAGCTTGCTTTTTTATTCATCAAGAAGCCTTTCGAAGACTATCTCTCGCCTCATCTAACAACTCTTACTTCTCCATCATGAACTTGTATGTTGCAGGACACTTGCCACCTATCCTTTATTGTGCAATCTCGAGTGCAGTAAGAGGTTGCTACCCCAAGACTATCTTATAGGGACTTTTGTCCATTGTAGAAGATCTGTGCAAGTTATAACAAAACTATGTAGTATTAATCGAACTTAACCAGTTATGTTGACTTGCATTTACGTAATGCTTTATGTACTCATCCAATAGACCATTGATCCTCTCCATTTGGCCATTCGTTTATGGGTGATTTTTTGTTGAAAAAGGAAGTTCAAAATTGGCCTATAAATCTGACATCTTGATCACTCACAATGTCTGTAGGGACTCTGAAGTATTTCATCATGTTCTTATAGAACAACTTCACTGCAATATCCAAGGGACAAGATAGTGGTGTTAGAAATTCTGTACTTAGAGAAACGTTCTACAATCACCACAATTTTTGCCATGTTGTCCACCTTTGGAAACCCTTTTATGAAATCCATCAAAATTGACATCCACAGTCTTTCAGGAATGGATAAGGGTTGTAGCAAACCAACTTCCTTCTTCCTCTCTGGTTTATCCAACTAACACATAGGGTACATTTTGATATACACCTCAATGTCATTCTCCATCTTCGATCAATAGTAGGAACAAGTTAGGAGCGTCATCATCCTCTGAACTTCAGGGTGACCAGCCCACTATGAGTTGTCTGTCTCTATATATGACATACAGAGGAGCGCTTCGTGGAGATCATTACTGAAATTCATAACCTAACTTTGGGAGTCAATAGGGATTAGAACGATAGTGGGGCAAGAGATTGAGAGGATTCACCACCTGGCTAGCTTGTCAGGAGATGTATTCTTAGAAACCAATGCAGGCGGCAAGCCTAAGTTGGAAGAGAAGCGGATGACCAAGAGGAGGAGTTTCTGGACTACTTTGATGATATGGATGAGTATGGCCAAAACTCAAATTATCAAATTAAGGTGGATATTCTGTCCTTCAACGGGTACCTAGGAGTTGAAGGTGTCCCTGATTGGTTGAATGATGTGGATCGTTTCTTCAAATACATGGATATCCCTTAGAGGAAATATGCTAGACTGGTGGCATATTGGCTGAAAGAAGGAGCATCAGCCTAGTGGGAGAGGCTGCAACATAGGAGGTAGAGACAAGGGCTTACCTAGATACAAACATGGCTAAGTATGAGAGCGTTGACTTGTTGGGGTTTCCTTCCACCCAACTATAAACAGGTCCTGTTCCAGAAATAGCAAAGGTTACGGTAGGGAACATGATCTATTTTAGAGTACACAACAGAGTTTATAAGGTTGTTAGAGTGTAACGACCTACAAGAGTCAGAGGATCAGCAGGTGGCATAGTTCCTAGATGATTTTATGTCGATAGTTTGCAAGGCTGTTGGGGTGTAGATGATCTGTGACATGATGACAAAATAAAATTTAGCCATAAGGGTAGAAACATTTTTGCTAGAAGATAGCCATCCTGAGTTCTTTTCGCGAACAGGAGGTACCCAGAATTCGCAAGCCCAGGGAAAGAGATAGATAGATATGTTAGTAGAGAGGCTTGTAGCAGAGAAGCTGATCGAGTGTAAATTCCAAATTTGGAGAGAAGATAAGGCCACAGGAAAGACTAAGATAAGGGAGGCACTAAGGGTAGCAACAGACCTTAACCCTTATGCCAAACCTCGAGGGAAGAAGTGTTATAAGTGCGGAGAAGTCAATCATCTCCTTTAAGAATGTAGACACAGAGGAGTAAATCTATCTGAGAAGGACGATGATGATGGAAAGATTAATTGTAGTCTAGATAGTGATGAGGATGAGGATTATGAGGTAGCAAATTTCATCACTTAGGAGGTGATGTTAAGCCTGAAATAGGAGGAGTCATCGCAGCGACACTAGTTGTTCCGCACTCAGTGTACCATCTCAACCTAGTTATTTGAAGTGATAATTGATAATGGTAGTTGCAAGAACATGATTAGTTTAGATATAGTGCAACAGTTAGGTTTGTAGACGGAGCGACATCCTAACCCATATACCATCGGGTGGATCAAGGCTGGGCAAAATTCGGGTGACCGAATGATTTTAATATTTCTTTTTCCATTGGTTCATATACTAGTGAGATTTATTGTGACATAGTGGATATGGATGCTTACCACTTGTTGTTGGGTAGACCTTGGCAGTTTGATGCAGTAGTAGTTCATGTTGGGAAAGAAAATATTTATCGGTTGGATAAAAATGGGAAGAGGTTCTCGCTAAAACCATTCAAAAAAGCGAGCTGTCCCAAAGCTTCTAAAATGGAGGGGCAAACATTGACTATACTTGAGACGGGTTAGGAGATGTTAGCATCAATTCAGAAAGCGGGCGAGTTTTATGCAGTGATGGTGAAACCAGTCTGGAATTCTAAAAAGGTAAAACCAGGAGTGCCTGAAGCTGTTCAACCCTTATTGGATGAGTTTAGTGATGTAGTCCCAGAAGACCTCCCAAAGGAGCTTCTGCCTATGCGAGACATTCAACATCACATTGATTTCATCCTGGGTGCAAGTCTACCAAATCTGTCACATTATAGGATGAGTCCCCAAGAGAGTGAGGTACTGCATGAGAAGATTGAGGAGTTGCTATGCAAGGGACATATCAGGGAGAGCATGAGTCCATGTGCAGTTATAGCCTTACTAACTCCAAAGGTTGATGACAGTTGGAGATGTGTATTGATAGCCGGAATGTTAATAAAATTATTGTTGGCTATCAGTTTCTTATTTGCAGTTGGATGACATACTAGATATGTTATATGGAGTGATGATATTCTCCAAAATTGATCTAAAGAGTGGATATCATCAAATTCAAATCAGACCTGGAGATGAGTGGAAAACAACGTTTAAGTCCAAAGAGGGTTATTTGAGTGGATGGTGATGTCATTTAGGCTATCTAATGTGTTGGACCCTGCTTCCAGAGTCCAACTCAGAGGTCATAAAATGTGAGCTTATTTCCCAGCAAATCTCCTTAGGGTAATTCCAATAAAAAATTTACAACGTCTGCAGTGGAGGACTTCGTTGCGGCAATATAATGTTCACCGCGGCGAATCGTTGGGAGAAAATTCTTCGCCGCGGCGAAAATGCTGAAGTAATTTCCCCTAATCCTTTGGGTAAAGTTCGCCACGGCGAAGATGCTTAATTTACCACACCGAATTTCCTTCCATCTTTCCAAACCTTAATTTCAGTCTAAGTTGTCCCGAATTCACTTCCTTTAACGCAACATCATTTCATATCCATTCCACTACCAATATTATCTCATCAAACTCTCTAGGTTCTTTTCATTTAATTCATTACCTACAACTAATTCTCATTCTCCATAATTTCCTATCTTTCTTTTTCCATAACATGTCACTTATATGTAACAACAATTCATGTTCAAAATTCATCATCTCAAATCGATAGCTTTCTCAAGTATACCTAATTTCAACTCAATC
>JAOSBK010000204.1:2279528-2330269 GCA_027568895.1 Erythroxylum shatona
GTTCTATTTTCTGTACAATCTATTGAGATCCAATATAATATGTTGAATTGTTCGTTCTGATAAATTGTTAATGCATGCTTTTGACATATCATGATTGTGTATATTTAGTTGTCAGTTTAAGCATAAATTAGTTATTACTCACTAAGCTATATGCTTAGCACGGTGAATTTGTCCCGTGTAGGTTCAGAGAGAAGGACATAAGGACTGGGACGAGTCAACACCAATTTACCCGGAAAATGTCATGAATATATATACCAAATGCATATGTACAAATAAGTAAATATTCAATATGCAAAGCATCACATATACTGAATTTCCTTAATATTCTAACCCTTAATATGGGGTGTTACATAGTATACATTGCAAAGAATGTATATGTAGTCAATTGACTTATTCCGGGGTATAAAAAGGTTAAAATGATCATGATGTGAATTGTGTATTATTTATGCTTGCATTTTGGTTTGATTGATTATAAGTAGTAAATTTAGAATTAATTTGGTACAATTGAAAAATTGAAAAATTAAAATTTACATTTGGTTTTAAAAAATGCCAAGTGGTAAGACAAATAGATACATGAAAATTAGGATGATTAAGCCTATGAATAAGTGACATTTGGCATAGATGAATGTGTGACATTTGACATAACGAATTAATTGTGTGACATTTGACATAACTAATTAATTGACAAATGGCATTGATCAGTGACAAATGGACTAATAACTAGGTGAAATTTGGTGTTTTAGGAAGATGATAAGTGGCTAGCATGCTTAGGGACACACGTTAATCCAAATTAATGACACTTGCACCTAGTTGAATTAAACAAGTGCTAGAAAGTTTTTGTCGTGTTTCTTTTCTTTTTTGCTTCACTCCACTGAAACCTACATACATGAAACCTACATACATCTCCTAGCTCTGCATTTTTGGTTTAAGCCTTCTAACTTGCTACACCAAAATCTATGCTTTTGACCTCACAAAGTTAGGTAAAGAATCAGAAAATAATTGTTCTTGTTATAGCCTTTGATCTTAGCTAAAATCCAATCAATTCTCACGTTGAATTCGTGATGATTTTTGCATGCATGGAGAGCTGAATTAGCATGATCTTTGAGCTAGACAAGTAAGTAAAATATTGATACTTATGACATATTATAATAGAGAATTTATGATGATGAAATTGAGATGAATTGTATATGATATTGATGATGAATTGTTTTGGAAATTTCTACATAAACTTGGATACTTTTCTATTGTGTTCTTGATTTATGAACAATAGGTTATGAATTGCTTTATGGATGAATTAGATTAGGATTTGAGATATAATGAAGGTGAATTTATGTTAAAGAAAGGTGCTAATATAGTGATATTGAAATGGTAACAAAATTAGGATGCATGATTGATGGTGAATGATAGTTTCTATTTTAATTTTGACGTGTGAAAGATAATGATTTGTGAGTTGTCTAATGAATGATTTTTGAATTGAGATTAAACATAGATTTGATAAGGGATTGAAGCTGATGTTATCTATTGATGAATTTGATAAACAACTAATTTTATCAAACATTTTTAATAAATAGCTAATATTATCTGCTAATCAAATCAGTTGATATCAACTAACAGCTAATGTAATCCACTGTTTGCTAACCGCTGATAAAACCAGCTATCAACTAATGTAATCTACTGTTTGCTAAATATGGTCGTTATATAATAAGTCAAAGAGAGAAAGGTAAAAAAAAAATCTATTAAATTTTTACTTTTGTAAGAATTATTCATATCCTTTTCTTTTTCTTGACATTTAAAGCCTACGATGATCTATTCCAATAATGTACATCCAAATCCTAAATGAGGAAAAAGACATGAGCAGTGTGGCTTTTGTACTGCTTCTTAGCAATGCATTATTGGAACACCTTCGTGTTACAAGGATGCCCATGCATGGTAGGGGTCCATTGAAAAAGGTAGTGTTGACGATATAAAAATTTTCGTAATTTTAAATATTTTTTTAAAAATTCTTGAAAAAATATTTAATGATATTGAAAACTTTAAAGAAATTTTTTTATTGATTATCTGTCAAATTGTTTTAAATATTTTAATTTAATGAGTTTACAAACTTCATTACATTCACAATAATCAATTATACCATAACATCTAAGTTGATAAATTCTTGACAATATCCAGAAAATGAAGTTGAGTGTAAGATTTTAAGTTCGAGTCTTTGTAATGATAGTGTGGGAGTTCATCCAATGTGATAGCTCCTTATGCACACCAAATATTAAACTGCTTTTTTAATAAACTAAGTGAAATTAAATCATAATTTACCTCCTTTACATTTTTATTTGGTCGAAATGTGAGGGTTCCTGAAGTGCACCATTCTGCCTTTTGAGTGCAAGAAAAGGAATATACATAACAAGCTCACGACACCATATAATATCTTGGAAAATGAATATACAGAATCAGAATTCAGGACATTAATTGTGTCAGTGCCCCTTCAAGTTTGTAACTATCATAGCGTAATAATACTGGCAGACACTGACTCAAGTGCCAGTTTTGAGCTGCCACCCATCACAATTATTACTTTCTACATATATGTATGTCATTGGGTAGGACAGGCGGCTGATCTCTCGCCGGGTCATTTGCTTTTCTATTTGTTAAATAATGTTTTAAAAATTGAAACCAACCTTAACTGATAATATAAAAAATTTAATTAATATTAAATTATTATAAAATTTATTAAAGATTAAATAGAATTAAAAATATTAAAATAGGATTGAAAGAGATTGTTCCTAATTATAAAAAAAGTTAAATTTTAATTTAAAAAGAAATTATTAAATGAAGATTAATTAATTAATTTTAATTTATAAGAATATATTGATTTACTAAATTTGATCAATTTTAACAACAAGAGTTATTAAAATAGATGGAACAAAAAAATTGAACGATTCAAAATTTTTACGATTAAATCGATTAAGTTTTTTATCATTAGTGTTATATATCAAGTGAAAAAAAGCATTAATTTCGAATCAATTTGATACGATTTTCATAATTTGTTATACTTAAAATTTTGTTTTTCTTAATTGAATCTAGTTATTTAAATTTAATTTAATGAAACTTAAATTTCAAATTCTATACTTGAAGTTTTCTAATGAATCTAACTATATATGGACAAGATGATGTTGAAGTTTGGATTCGCTTACAATATTATTCATAATAGGTCATCTTGTTAAATGTATGTATCATGCTAATGACAATTACGAATTTTTAAATTTTGTAATTTATATGTGGAAATGAGTTTAGTGTGATGAGATCAGGGGTAGATGCGTCTAATCTTAACCTAACCAATACATTTGCTTTTAGAGTGGTTTGTTATTAATTAGTCGTGGATCATACATTCTTTGCCTTCTTTTCATAAGGGATTAATTAATGGCCATTGCTAATAACGAGTTTAATTGAGTCGGCCCATATTTAAGATGATTAATTAAAATAATATTATTTTAAAATAAATAATTAAAATGATATTATTTTATTGTAATTAACTAAAATAGCATAATTTAATTTCGATTTGATTGAATTTTGGATTACTTGAATGTGATCTGAATTAGAAGTATATTCTAATTTTATACTTATTGGTATGTTTAAATATATGAAAAATAGCTTAAACTAAATATAAATAAATAAAATATTATTTCTATTCGAAATTCTAGACAATTTCTTTTCCTTCTTTATCAATAATTCTTCTTCTTCTATTTATCAATAATTAGCGGCAATTTCGTACGTGTTTTTTAAATAGGATAAAATTCTCTGTTCTAATTAATTAATTCCTATTTTATTTTATTAAATTTCTTGCATACAAATATGTGAATAAAATTAAACGGTATAACACCCTAATAGAAAAAGGTGCTCCAACCCGTATTAAATACCCTATTCTAAATCAATCACTTGGTCTATAATGTTAATTTTGTGCCTTTTTATGTGTATATATATGCAACCAAAACATGTAATATTCCCATATCCTTGTATTCGTACGAGCACCATCCTAAGAGTAGAAAATTATTTTTAGTTCTAACTTTCCTCCATAACCATGGCTTCGAAGCTCATCTTCACCCTTATTTTACCTGTTCTCCTCTCAACTTTAGTGATAGTTAACTTCCTCTCTCAAGCGTCCCATGTGTTGGAAAGCTATTCCGGTAACAAAATCGGTCTACTCGAGACTGTTCCTCTGGTGGGTAGTGCCATGGGACCTGAAAGTTTCGCCTTCGATCCACTTGGTGGAGGACCGTACACTGGAGTCTCCGATGGACGGGTTGTGAAATGGGTAGAACATGAACGACGGTGGACGGATTTCGCTACAACTTCGCCTAACAGGTACATGCATGCATGCCCCGAACTTATCATCAACTTCAAACAGCTTTCACGAAGAACACATGCATATATATGTTTAAGATATTATCTTGGTCCTTGTTGTTGATCAAAATGGTTTCAAATTCGGGTGAAATTCTTGAATTTTCCATTAAGTTACAGACGTAATTGTTTAGGATTGATTGATGTTAGGAGAGGAAGAAGAAGTTAACGTGGTGCATTGGGAATGAAGGGCATTTACTAGTTTCTGTTGTTACTTAGCTTTCTAAGAAGAAAAGGACACATGATTGTGAGTTCAGATACTCTTTCAATTTTTACGATGTCTTATTGTGTCCAGTGAATCTCAGTCATTCATTTATGCGGGTTCCATAAATGACTGAGATTCACTTGACACAATAAAACATCGTAAAACTGGACAGAAGATCTTGTTCCCACGTTTGTCTTCCTTGAACCTCTTGCAAAACCCTTCTGAAATAGGAAAAAACCAGAGTCCTTGTCAAGTATTCGTTGTCTAGACCATTCCTCCCCATGTGTCCAGTCTCTTAAGCACTATTAATTAGCCAAGTGTCGATTTCCGGGGGATTGTTATCGCAATTTGTTTAAATGAGGATATGTTGTAATTGTCCACAAATTACAGTATACTTTGTAATTTTCTATTTAAAATTTTGATTGGTGCCTTTGATTTTCTTGTTTTCTTTTCTAAAACGGGCAAGAGACAAATTTGAGATGAGTGGAATTGAAATTTAGCTATGATTATTGTTTTTAGGGGTGACAATAGACCAAGCTGGATAGAACTTTTGTTTATAGGGATAACAATAGGCCGAGTTGGATAGAACTTTGGTCTAATCACTGCTGTTAGGGTCTAGGTCTAAAGCAGTGGGCTTGAGTCTTACCAAACTTGAGGTAGTTTAGTTAGACTGAAGCTATATTTTAATTAAAAATATAAAAATAACGTCGTTTTTTTCAAAACGACGTCACTTTAGTTATATGTGTCGAGTCCCGAGCCAATCAACTCAATTTTTTGCAAAAATCGAATTCAAAACAAACTCAAGGCTTGGTCAATCCAAATTTGATCTATTGACTTAGGGATAAGTTAAGGCCGGGGTCAGAATTGGACCCGATTATCATCTCTAATTACTTTTAACAAGAAAGAAAGATTGGCGGGTAGCTAAGAAATTGTTCTAACATTATAGATGTTTATATTATATCTCTAAGTATAGGCAATAAAAATTATAGATTTTTCCATTTAAAAATGTTAGAAAAGTTTTTCTAATCTTTAAAATTTTTGATTTTTTATAGTTTTAAATTAAAATTTTCTTTTTTACTCAAATATAGGTTAAAAATAAGGACTAAACAAATGATAAATAAACATCATACAATGACTAATCAAATATTAATGATATGCATCTTAATTTAATTTTTAAACTACCTAAATTAATTAACCTTAAATTAAACTAATAATTTAAAATAATTATAATAAATTATTAATTTAGTTCGAATAAACTTTTAGAATTGGACTAATTCACATATAAGAAACTTTAAATTGGTAGATATGTCATATTTACATCTCATATGTTTTGTCATATTTTAAATAAAGTTTAAAAGGAAAATTTTCTGAAAAATTATAAATTACAAATATTTGAAATTTATTTTAAAAAAGTAAACCTAAATATGAGTTTTATGTCATGATAAACTACTTGTTTATTCATTTAGTATGTACTAGGACATCTTCTACATTCTCTCGATCAAGTCTGTTATACAAGATTTGTTTAGCACAGAATATTCAGTTGATATGATTTACAGGCTATTTTGTCAATCTGAAAGTTTACTTAATACGCAACCAAAAGGTAGCGACTGCAAGTCCTTCTGTTTTTTTTTTTTTTTAAAGGTACTAGAACATCTCGAGGGTCGATCATTATTGTAAGAAGTTGATTGATGAGGAAATTGTTTGTATTGTCACAAGTTAGAACTTGGTCCGCAATTCAAATACCAGAAAGTGAGACATCATATAGCCCTCTACTTTGAATTGACCAGTTAATTAATTTACAACCTTTGATTTGTTCCGTCGACTTCACTAATCGTACCGCATGCAAAGGCTGTCCATGTCTCTATTAATTATTTGATATTACATTGCTTAGAATTGCTCTTATCATTCAACCACAAATTGCCTCCACTTGATCATATCCTCTTTGAATCAAAGACCCTTTTTCTTCTTTAGTATAGACATTGCAAATTAATCAACCTTTTTAAAATAATAATTATAATGTAAATGAGTTTATTGTTAGAAAAATAAAAGATAATCGATTTATTGATTTTTATAATCATCATGTTTATTATAGATTAAAATACCTTTGCATACCATAATTTTTTTATTGACGTGTAATGATAATTTAAATTGTGTTAATTATAATAATTGCAAGATATGTCCATTTCACATTTTTTATAGTTTGTTTAAGTAATTAATGATATGTTTTGAATAGTTTATTTTATTTTATTTGGAATATTTTTCAATACCCATAAAGTTATATTCTTGTAGATAAAGGTTGTGTTTGAGACTGGGTTGGACCTAGGCAGCCTGAGCCGTATCCTAGCTTGATACCCATTTTTAGAAAAATTGTCCCATGAATTGGCTTAAGATCCAATCAACTCGGGTTGAGTCTGGACAACCTAAGCCTTATCTCGACATGATACCAATTTTTTTAGAAAAATTGGGTCCGATAATTGGCTTAAGATCCAGTTAACCCAAGCTTAGCCCGCTAATTTTTGGGCGGGCCGATGCAGGCCCGATTGCCATCCATAGTTATAGAAACTCCCTAATATTCTACTCCTAATGAGAGATATGCTTTATTTTGAAAAGGATATAAAAAATAAATTCACATAAAATACAAGATAAAAAAGAAGCGATTTTTTTGGGTAAATAAATGCTTAAAAATATTTGGCTATTTTTGAATAGGGATGGCTGCGGAGGACCAAACGATCATCAACCAAGGGAGCACATCTGTGGCCGTCCACTTGGCTTGAAATTCAACGTAAGTAACGGTGATCTTTACATCACGGATGCTTACATGGGACTGCTGAAGGTGGGGTCTCAAGGGGGCTTGGCCACTAGGATTGCGACACATGAACAAGGCCTTCCTTTGGCATTCACCAATAGTTTGGACATTGATCAATCAAGCGGTGGTGTTTATTTTACAGATAGCAGTTCACGGTACCATAGACGGTATGTCAGACACTCTATCCCTACCCTTTATTCTATTTACCATTGACTATGATTAGTAATTAAAATCATGATACAGAACATTATTTGTAATTATTTATAAATTATTTTTAATTATAGTAATAAGCTAATCAATAGAGTGACAATTTAGTGAGGTGATCAATTTAAAATTAATAGATCAAATTTGATTATACAAAGTTTAAAATCAAATATTAAATTCTGATTAGCTTCAGGCTTTGATTCAAACTGGACAATATTTTTAGAGCAAAAAATCGTAGAAAATAATTAAAATCGGGTGGAACAATTTGAAATTAACGGACTAAATTAAATTTGATTAGACTAAGGTATTAGAGCTTTGATTGCAACTTAAAACATGGATTGCAACAACATTTCAGGAACTATATCTCAGTCATACTGAGTGGTGACAAGTCAGGAAGGTTAATGAGATATGAACCAGAAAGCCAAGAAGTGAATCTACTTGTAGGCAACCTCTCATTCCCAAATGGAGTGGCTCTAAGCAAAGATGGAGACTTCATTTTGTTAGTGGAAACCACAAACTGTAGAGTTATGAGATACTGGCTAAAAGAACCAAAAGCTGGAACTCTTGAAGTCTTTGCTCAATTACCAGGTTTCCCAGATAACATAAAGAGGAGTCCAAGAGGAGGGTATTGGGTTGGGATACATTCAAGAAAAGAGAAGGTTTTGGACATGGTCCTCTCACATCCATGGATTGGAAATGCCTTGCTCAAACTTCCTATTGATGTAATGAAAGCTCATGCAGCTTTGGCCAAGTTCAGAGGGAGTGGTTTGGCAGTGAGGTTGAGTGAGGAAGGTGAGGTTTTGGAAACTTTTGAAGACAGACATGGGAAGGGATTGATGTCTATAAGTGAAGTTATGGAGAAAGATGGTAACTTGTGGATTGGTTCAGTGACTTCACCATTTGCAGCTAGGTATTACATATGAGATACATAAGAAGTGGCATCAGGATTTGCAGAAAAAATGGATTATTGAATCTTGTTTGCTTTGTCATCATATAATTAAAACTGTGTGTATATTTATATAAACAGTATCCATGACTAGCTGCAGCAATTAGCATTTGTGAACATATTTAATAATACTTACTAGCTGCAGCAATTAGCATTTGTGAACATATTTAATAATACTTACTTAATCGTACTAAGTTAAAATTGATTTAGTGATAATTTAATTTAATTTTAGAAGAATCAAATATTCAAAAATAGATAATTAAGAATAGAAAAGACATTCTGTTTTGACTTGATTTAAAGTTAATATGCGAGGTTGACTTGATTTAAAGTTAATATATATGCGAGATTCAAGTCGGACTCAAATTAAAAAAAATAAAAGTTCTATATTTCAATTAAGGTTAGATTCATGATTTGTGGTCTAATTTAACTTAAAATAACTTGACTTAATTGATTAAAATGGCGAAACAAAATGTTTCTAACTACTTCATAAAACCGAAAAGTTAAACTGACAAGACAAGAGATTTTAGATTTAAAAAGTTCAATTAGTATTAGACTGTCATAAAACTGGTTAAATATTAAATTAAATTGAAAATTTTGAAATATCATTGAAGGAGATTTTTCTTAATTTAAAGTTTAACTAAAAAAGAAATTGTTAAATAAAAATTAATTAGTTTATTTTAGTTTTAAAAATAAATTAATTTATAAAAATTGACTAATTAATTTTTTACAACAAAAGTTGGTAAAATAAATCGAACTGAAAAGTTAAAAACTAAACAAAAAATTAACTGGTTCAAAGTTTTTACAATTGAGTTGACGAACTAGCTCGATTTTTTAATCATGACCTTAGAACTTGTTAATATTGATTGGTTTTAATTAATTGCTTAATCTTCAATTATTTGTTTGTAAATAATTATTTAAAGGACATAATTTATGATTATTATACACATTCCATCATTTAATTAGCGCACTTTGAACCGTAACCAAGTGACTCCACAGTCATTAAAAAGGAGAACAGTTAACCTTACTGTAAAAGTCTGATAGTTTAATCTATGATATTCATGTGCTTACTTATCCAATTATGCATCACAATAGGATTAGATTTAGATCCTATCTGATTTTTTTAAAAATTGAATTTATATTAAAAATGGAAAATATTATAATTTTAAATATTAATTTAATAATTCAACTATATTTAAAATAAATATTAATTATTCTAATATAATAAAATAATTTAAAAACCAAAAGACCCTAATGTTTCATCATTTACACATCATTGTGTCTTGGATAAAATCATTTTGTGGGATATTGATGAAAAAGGACAGTTATGCAGTCACTCCTCTTCAGGATAAGCCAAATGATGCGGCTTTATACCCTATCTTTAGGTTTGGTTATTGTCTCCGTTGGTGAAGATAGATAATAAAATATAAAAATTTTGTGTCTCACAGTATTTGATTGCTGATTTAATTTATTTTTATTCTAATTTTAGATCATAAAAATATAAATTTTTTATTTCTATCAAAACTGTGAAACAAGATTTCTTGTTCATATAACAGAAACAAAAAACATAAGTAACTTTTAAAAATACCTCTCCACACCATATGATCATTGCGTGTTATAAACCCATCAAAATCACTCCTCTGTAGCAACTCTTCTCTCCCTTTTTTATATGGTTTTATTAGTTTAAAATTATTATTATTATTATAAAATTTAGACAAAGACTCGTAACATTAAAATCATTAAAAAGAAAGTTGTACTAATTCTTTGTTAAAATTAAGTTAAGAATAATTATAAAATTTCTATTATATATTAAATAATTAATCATATTATACTAATTCAGTATAAATTTAGTAAAAAGGTTTTTAAATATATCTAATATTTTAAAATAATTTAAAATTAATAAAAATATTTTAAAAGTAAAATAATAACATGTTTATACCTTTTTTCGACAATTATTTTTAGGAGCTAAAGAATTATTTGTTTGATTAATCTGAATTCCAGGTCAAAATTTGTCTAAATAGACCCTAATAATTTAAATTAATTCCATTAAATTGTTAAACTAATATTTTATATTATTTAAAGATCAACCAAAATTTAAATTTAGATCAAAAAATTGAAACTCGAATTAAAATAGAAAAATTGAGCTATTTAACTTAAGTTTGTATCAAAATAAAAAAAATTCAACCTAAATTCATATTGACCCATTATCAACCCTAATAGAGTCTAAGGTTATTCCAAACATTTTATAGGCTCTTATTAAAATAAAAAATACTCATATTTTGTCTCTTTTTATTTTTTATAAATATCAAAAGTAAGTTTTTATAAAGAAGATAATAAAATAAAATAAGAGCAAATTAAGAGTAGATCCTGAGGAGGCACCCTTCTTGCTTTTGCCAAGGATAATATGGGAGACTTGCAAAGACAATCTAAAACTTTATATCTATATATTCTATCCTATCCCCAACATCATCGAATACAGGAATCAAAATGCAGAAGTCCATGCTTGAACCCATTGTATTGGTAAATGTGGCCATAACTTACAAGCTTTTCCCCACTTATCACTCTATCTTTAGTGTAGCACAAGTTCCTTTCAACATTCTTGAATCTTGCCTTATCTTGTAGCAATCACACAGGACATGTCAAGCTCCAAACTCTGTGTGCCTTTCAATTTTAGGAAAGCGGGGTCATGTTGGACTTTTGCTAATCTTCCAAAGTCTAGTCCTGACCAAGAACACAGAATCTGTGGTTTGTGTTTCAGCTTCATTTGCATCCTCATATCACTCTTGTGGCTTGAAACTGGCATTGGACCTGCTTTTTTACGTATTTTTTTTATTTCAGGGAAAGTAGAGGCTGACATCAATTGAAGTTTCTAACAAATGATCATGATAAGAAATAGTCAATTTATCCTTACTTCTCATCTTAAGTTATATCTTTAAACATAATAATGAGGTAAATAAGATCGATAGATCTCGTCAAAATAATATCGTTTTGAAAAAATTATCAGAATAACATCTTTTATAATTACAGTGTAAATTAGGGTTTAACCCTTTTACTAATTCAACGTAATTAAAAATTAATATAATCCAGTCGTAGGCTCATTAAAATATAGTAGATTAAGGTATATTCCAAGTAACTTACAAGATGGTGATTGGTAAGAATTAAATAGGTTGTTAAGATAAGGAAAGGCCTCTTTGACTTGTTCTTCCTTGGACTTTGGGTGGATGATCATATTCTTGTCATAATCTGTAAATTTTTTTATACCCTTTCACAATTTCATGATGTTTGCTTTACTATAATCTGATTTACTTGACAGCTCTTTTTGAACTGCAAAATTGTCATAACCAACGTTCAAGTGGGATTAAACCAAAGTTCAAGTGGTATTTAATCCTTATTTATTTTACACCAAATAAGGATTAAATACACCAAATTTCTTATAATTTTTTTATTTTAAGGAATATTATTTGCTTTTTTATAATTTTATTTATTTATTTTATAAGTCCCTTCGTTATATTCGCTAGTTATTTATTTATTTTTCTTAACATCATTTTACAATTATAAATGATAAATTTTTTAAACATAATAAAAAAGACTCATGTAATTAAATAATAATAATTTTTAAATATAAAATTAAAATAAAAACTGAATTACAACTAAGACCATTATAAATAACCTAATAATAATAAGGAAGAAAGAATACAACATAATTTATTTCTCTTTTCCTAACACTTTATTAGAATAGTTCAAAAGTTTTACAACAACAACAATCTAGTAAAAATCTCAACATAGCCAACCGCCAAATGTTGGAGAAAACAGTCGACACTGTGAAGAGCGAGAGCCAAAGACGAGCGTCAACCAAACCACACTAGAGAGTGGAGAAAAAAGACAAAAGAGTGAATAGGAAGAGACAAGCACTGGGCGTGAGTGAGAGCAGACAGATTGTGCTGCTGCGTGAGTGAGAGTGCCATGAGAGTAGGAGATGACGAAGTTGTAATGTTTAACATTTACTTATTCCGGACATGCGCGGAATAGGTAAAGACAATGGTTAATTATTTTTACCTATTCTTAGGAATACCTAATCCACATAATGGTTATTTTGTAAGTTTTTTTTTTAAATCAAACACAGAATTCCTACTAATTAGGAACAGATGGATAATAGAATACCGGTTACCGTGAACCAAACATACCCTAAGTGAATAGATATTATCAACCGACAATCTTTTATTAAACAATTTCTTCGTACTAAACTCATATTAGAAAATTAAAATGTCTTCAATTTATTATATGTTTTTTAGATGGGAGCATTATTTTAAAAATCAAATTCATTCACCCAATTTCAATTTGGTTTAGTTTATAAAAAATTGATAAATTTATTAATTAATCGATAGATTTTTGTAATTAATTATTTTTTATAAACCAAAACAAATCCATTAATTTTAATTTTTTATAGGTAAAGATATTATTCCTCAATTATTTTCAAATTTTTTAATTTTATCTTTCGTTATCATATAAAAATTGAACTTATTAATTATTATAATCCCTCCATTTTTATTTAAAAAATAAAATCATAATTTGGTAATAATATAATTTAATGCCGAGCGAGACGAAGTGCCATAACTGCTTCCGTTGAGTCCAGATCCTCTGTCCAATATTACCCTGTCTTATTGTGTCCAATGAATCTCAGTTATTTATTTATGTGGGTCTCGTGTAAATCCCGCAAAATAAATGGCTGAGATTTCATGAGACAGAATAAGACAGGGTAATATTGAACAGAAGATCTCATCTCGCTTCCGTTGTATGCCACGCCACTTCTTTCGTTTGCTTCCCTCACAACTTGGGCGATGGAGTCAGCTAAAAGGAAAAAAGACAAATATTATTTTATTTCCCCAAAACAAAATATGCTATTTTCTAATTTACTTTAGTTATATCTAAATAAAAATATAATTGCACATTATCACAAAATTACTAATTTAACACTTAATAATACTGAGATTGTTGAAGTATAAAGGTTCACAATTCAATTTGCTTAATTAAATTATGTAATTTACCTAAAATTATATCATTAGTTACAAGTAAGAACCGATATTTTAAAAATTAGACATAAAATTAAGTCAGTATGATAAAAAATTTAAGGTTTAAAAGTTTCAGTGATTAATATAAAATTGAATAGAATTAAAAATTTTGAAATATAATTAAAAGATATTAGTTAAAAAAGATATTATTAAATAAAAATTAATTAATTAATAAAATAATCAATTAATTAATAAATTGATCATTTTTTTACAAAATTATTTAAATAAATTGAAACGAAAAGTTATAAAGAAATATTATAAAGTAATTATTTTATTGTTTATTTAATCAAAGAGATTGAAATTAGTCAATTATCAATGTAAATATTATTATATAATCACTTAATTATTTTAATCATAAAAAATAAAAAATAAAAGAAATGTAACCGAAGTTAACTTCTATAAATTTATACGTCGTCTCACTTGAATGTGAAGAAAAACAAAGATGGCGACAAGAACTAAACTAGCAAGAGCTCTCTCCTCGCTTGTTAACAACGTTAATGGAGCTCGGAGTCTGATGAGATCCAGGTCAATCTCAAATGGGTTGGCGCCATTTTCCTCGTCGACGGCAGCGGCGATAGTGAGGCAGGATGTGGTAGTGGGTGGCTCAAGGGGAGTGGGGTTGGAGATATTAGGTGTTAAGGATTATGAAGATTACAGAAGGTCCTTGTATGGTGATATCACCCATAAGGCTTTGCTTGTTGATGCTGTTGGTACTCTTGTCGTTCCCTCTCAGCCTATGGCGCAGGTAAATGGACATGCAATGTCTATGCTCTCGGGTATTGTGTGTTTCAACTGTCTCCGGTTTTGCATGTTCTGTTTTTGGGTTTTTTCATGTCTTGGATTGTGTTTTTATGCGTTGACTGAACACTGATGTTGTAAAGTTCTGGTTTTGATCAATGAGATAATTTGGAAAGCTGTAAATTTTATTCACTTTTTGGTATCATCCGGTTCATTTAAAGAATTGAAGTAGATGAATTTGTTCTGTAAATGAATGTACTTGATGAATTTTCTTCTTCTTCTTCTTCTTCTTTTCTGGGTTATTGATGCATAAAGTTTACACTTTTTTGTGTATTGTAGAATTATAAAACTAAAATTTAGTCAATCATATTAATTGCTTTCAATTTCTCTTCTTCAGATATATAGACAGATTGGGGAAAAATATGGGGTTGAGTACTCAGAGGATGAGATACTGAACAGATACAGGAGAGCCTATGGGCAGCCCTGGGGCCAATCTCGTCTCAGGTCTGTTACTGCATTTCTCTTTCAATTTGACTCTGTGTTGTAGTGAAATTAAAAGTTCTTCTTTTTCCATGATATTTCTCTGTCATATTTACATGTTCTTGCGATTTCTGATTGTTTTTTCTAGATCAGAAAATGAAAATTATGCTCATTTCTTTGTGTTTGGAATCTCAACTTTTAGATTACTTGGTTTTCAGTTCACATGTTTCCCTTGGAATCTAAAATTTTATTGCCCTCTAGTGCTTTACCCTTGAATTATTTAAATTCCTTCTGTGACCTGAGCAGTATGCTTGTGCTGTCTCGAGATGTTAACGAATGAATTACTACTTTTCAATATATAGATTTGATAATGGCAAAGAAAGAAAGAGGATTGAATCAACAGAGTACATTATCTACTCAGATCTATGAAACTTATGGGAAGAACAAATTGACCGAACTAGTATGGGAAGTGATTTGAGAGTGCCTCAAATTGCTTCTCATTCAAATTGTTTGGTCATGTTATACTTCCATAAATTGTTGGAAGTTTCAATGAGAACAAAACTCCGCTAGTCGTTGAATATGTCAATCAAGATCTTCCTAAGATCTGTCAATCTAGCTAAACCTTGTAAAAATGTATATTGTCCGTATCATACCGGACAATTTTGGTGCACGCAAACGTGTTTAAGATTAACTACTTGCTCCAAAGTACTTAAACGTTTGATTTCTGGAGCCATATTTCAAGCAGGGGATATGATACAATTTTCAAACAGCAATTGAAACTTTTCAGTTCTTCAGTTTTCTTTGATGAGATTTTGTTGTTACTGATTAAGATCAGTAGCCATGAAGTCTACTATCTCATACTAGTTTGTTTCAGATATGTGAATGATGGGAGACCCTTCTGGCAATATATTGTTAGTTCCTCCACTGGCTGCTCAGACTCTCAGTACTTTGAAGAACTTTATGACTACTATACCACTGAAAAGGTATGGTTTGATTCTGTGCCATGAATAGTCTTCTTTTCTTTAATTTATTGCAGAGTACAAACATTTACTTTGTGTGTTTTCTTGTTATGGTAAAGGCTTGGCACCTCTGTGATCCTCATGCCGAAAAAGTATTTACATCTCTTCGAAAAGCAGGTGTAAAATTGGCTGTTGTGTCAAACTTTGACACTCGGCTTAGACCTTTGTTACGGGCTTTAAAATGTGATCATTGGTTTGATGCAGTGGCAGTTTCAGCTGAAGTAAGTCTACTCTTCTACTCTCCTTTGATTGCTACAGCCCCACTTGCAATTCTCACTTTGAATCAAGAGAGTTTTGATTGTTTCGAGTCAAATTAACATAGTCAAAATATGTTCAACTGTTCTAACTATCATCTCATTTGATTAATTTATTGATTCATAAGAAGTCTTATTGTCTTGGGACATCTGTGCCATAACTTAGAAAGACACTGAAAAATGTTCAATCCTAAGTTAGTTTGCTTGCAAAATCATCTTCATCTTTTCCTCTCCCCCTTCCACAGGTTGCAGCAGAGAAGCCAAATCCTACGATATTCCTCAAAGCTTGCGAGCTGTTGGGGGTAAACCCGGAGGATGCTTTACATGTAGGCGATGATAGAAGGAACGATATATGGGGTGCACGTGATGCAGGCTGTGATGCTTGGCTTTGGGGAAGTGATGTTCACTCCTTCAAGGAGGTAACCATTCTATGTTCCAACTGAAAATTTTGAGAATACAAGACTTTTTGTGATGAACATTGCTTAGATCAGATTTGTTTCGTAACATTGTCCAGTTATGTTTGTTTTTTCGATCAGGTGGCGCAACGGATAGGCGTCCAGGTCTGAGATGACCTTCATATGAATAACTCAGAGGTAGCTTTGTATAATTTACACAGTTAGCTTAGCTTTCAAGAAGAACTCGTATAGTGTTCTATGTTTATAGTTATGTCTGAACTGGTTTTGCCAAAATGCCAAAAAGATGTACTCCTACTTTCTGCACATGTAGCCCAATCATTAAACGCAACAAGAGAGGATTACCTCTTAAGTACATGATTCCATACCTTTACATATCATAGACTTGGCAATAACCCGAGCCCGAGCCTGGTCGATCGAATTCAGGTCAAGCTTGATTCAACATTTTTTTTAATTTAAAAATTATATTTTATCCGAGACAATGCTATTTTACTTCAAAAATTTTAAAGGAGATAGTGTAACATTTAGCATCTTCACTATTCCATCATACTCTATCCAAACTTGAAATGGTCGACCTTCTGTGAGGTCTACCTTTTGAAGGTATCCATCCATGTCCGAGAAGAAACCCAAAGGAGAGGAACTGATCAAAGTTGTATCCTTTTCATTGATCTCCAAAAGGGTGTCATTCGTATCTATAAAACCTTCAGTATATTTGATTCTTGTGCTAAACACTACCGAGAATATACGGGTAGATTCATAATCTGACGAAGTGGCTAAAGGAAGTGGCTTTTTAGAGGATATAAAGAAAAAGATTCCATCTCTGGACATCACTGGAAAGCGAAAGCTCATTGAAAAAACAAAAGTTGTAGAGAAAGAGACGGAGTTGGTTGAAGGATGCTTGAATTCGAAGGGTAAAGAGTATAAAACTTGACCTGTATGGTGTCCGGGGGCGTTGATACGCTTGACAGTGCCCGTCTCATCAATCTCAGAGACACCATCAAGCTTCAGATGCCTGTGAAAAGTGAATTCTTGATCATGGTGGTAACAGGCTGCCATTTCTGCGAGAAAAAGAAGCATAAAAAATCTCCAAGACATGGCTGAAATTAAAATCAACAATCTAGGATTTAATTGAATTTGAATTTGAATATTCAAAGCTAATTAATTACAAACATGATCAAAAGTTTATGTTTGGATCCAAATATTCGCAACCAAATTCCTTACGTTTTTCCGGGAAAGCTCTCGGCCATTTTAAGAGAAAGGCAACCTTTACAGTGGACACCACCATTAAAGGAATAGCAGTGTGACCCCACCATTGACTGACTTTGCAAAGAAATTAAAGGAATAGCAGTGTGACAAAGGAGATTCTTGGACCAAAAGGTGGAATCATCTACCCAAGGTGTCCCATATCTCGGCCCGATAGAATAGTGAGGGGGTAAATTACGGTCTAATCTCAGCCAGCTTTTCAGCAAGGGAGTCCTTACACATGTTGTCGAGATTCAAACCTAGGACTTTAGACCAATTTATCTTACCAATGACTAACTGAGCTACCCGTGCTACTTATACAAATGATAGTTCGAACTTGTCTTTAAAACTTCTGTACTAGTAAACGATTTCAAACTAGAAGCAGCTCCTCCTGCGAAATGAATGATGCTTCAATTTCATGTGATATGGAGGCCCAGAAACTCCGTTTGGTCCAAGTAACCAAGTCGACAACATTTGTGCATTGCGACCAAAAGAAACATATATCAATAAAGTTATTGACAGCTTTTTGTCTTCAGCTAAATTATTTCAAATATTCTAAATTATGAAATATATTTTAACTTTGATTTAATAATATTAAATATTATTATTAATAAAGATATAGCTTGTGTATTTAAGTAAGCTAAATAACTTAATTACATTAATATATTATTTTTAGAAAAAACACTTAAAAGTTTGTATAAATATTAATTAAGCATAGTCTAATATATTATTTTTCATAAAATATTGAAAATATTTGATAATTTTTTACAATTTTTAAAGATCAAATTTGTGAAAAATTAAAGTAAATATTATTAGGATATATGTTATATATCTAAGTAATTAGTTTTGTCATTCTTTAATAATTGGACTTATAAGATATTAATTAGATGATGATAGCTAACCAATAATCCTTATTTGACTTTGATTCAAAAAGTTATTTTGGATAATGTTCTAAGTATTATAGAATCTTATCTTAAATAGATGTGTATCTTGAGAAGATGTATGATAGATTACGATGATGTGTGATTGCAGGGCATTGCTATAATTTCCTTATGAATTAATTGATTTCTGTGAAAAAAAAACTGAGGTATGCAATTTTTGGTGTGTGAGACATACGACTGATAGCTTTGGTGTGTATTGTGAGTACTTTGAGTGGAATGTGTGTATTGAAGTAAAGTGAGGGCAATCCATATTGTGTGTGGGAGTGAAGACCTCTTGGTGATGTCGGAAACATGGGTTTTGTCATGTCCTTAGTGAATTAGAAAACTTAAAGTGAGAGGTCTATGGGCATGTAACAGTAAAGATCTTGACAAAGTCATTTTCGAATGTGAGTAACTGATTTAATGATGAATTGATTTCAGGCATGAGATATCTTGGTGTGTTGATTGATTAGTTGTTATTGTGGTTGTGGGTGTCCTATATAGCTGTGTTAACATCTAGATGTGAGCAGCAAGTTTATGTATTTTTAGTGTGTTCTTTGCTTGACTTATAGGAATTAAAGGTGTGTAGTATGTGTTTTCTAATTGGGAGATTTACAGTTTTGTATTGATTGTGTGGGGTTGCTCACGCCAGACAGTCATCTTTGTGGAGTGGCTAACGGTTAGACTGATTGGTATGTTGTATGTGACTTCTTTCGTGGGTTATTTGGTGACTATGTGGCTGTAACTTTGTTTAGCGTTTTGCGTGAATCAACTTATAGTGTGAGAACAACTTTCAAATCTCTTTTGGAGGAGCTAAACTATAAAAAAGTTGTTCTGTTTGAATCTCAAGTGTGTTCAGATTTTGTTATTAATTTTTTAAACACTTGAGTCTTTTATTTATTGTCTTTCAATTAATAGATTGTTGAGATAAATCCTCTGTGGAGGTCAACATGAGTCGGTCGTGTTATCGGGTATGAAAATTTTTCACGGAAAGTGAGGTTGAGAGATAGTATTAAGGGTTGAGTAATATCGGCTTAGTAAAGTCTTAGGTAAATCTACTGTATTTTGGTAAAAGTAATTACGCTAGGTGAGGGCGCAACAAACATAGACAAAGTGTGTCAAACTGCATTAACAAATCTCGGTGTTGATTTATTTTTTATTCTTTTTTTTTGTGTTTGCTAGAAACGAATTAGAAAGTCTACGAAACAACCATTTCTTCAAATTTTCAAATATAAATATCATAAAATTTTGTATGACACTTAAAAAAGAATTATTTTGAAAAATGATTAAAAAATTCAACCTGTTCGGTTGGTTAAACTATAAAAACCTTGAATAGTTTAATTTTTCAATTTAGTTTTCAATTTTTTGGTCCAATTTACTTTAATAATTCTTGTTCTTAAAAACTGATTAATTTATTAATTAATTTTAATTAATTGGTCAATTTTATAAATTAATCAATTCTAACAAAATAAAATAAATCAATTAATATCCATTTAACAATTCTTTTTTAATTAAACTTTAACTTGTTTAATAGATGAAGACAATCTCTTTCAAATATATTTCAAATTCCTTAATTTTATTTAATTTTTGACCAGTTTTATAACGCTTAAATACCAGCTGAATCTATTAAATCTTAAATTTCTTGTTTTACCAGTTTAATTTTTGATCTGGTTTTTAAAACATTAGTTTTGAGTTAAGTTTTATTGTTAAAAATGTTAAAATGACATTTTTGTGATGATCTATACCTTTTTAAAATAAAAATTAAGATATATTTAATGAATTACTAAAAGATTAGAACATTCAAAATAATTTACCCCATTTTCTTTCTCTCGGAATCCTAACAATTAAAGGTTATAAATTGTTTACAAGAACTATTACCTTCCACTCTGGCTTGATAATTTCAATATTACCTATCCATCTGATGATGTTCTTAAACAAATGCAATTGGTTTGTATAAAAAAAGTGGTTTAAATGTTGAGGTGGTAAAGTGATGCCGTGGAAGTCTCCACTTTCGAGCATTGAGACGTCTCAAGGTCTTGTGCTTCCAAGGTGGTGGGAACAAGAATCCCGTGAGCTGGGAACCAATGCTCGTGGTTAAATTATAAACATTTGGCCTAAGAACGTGCCAAGCAGACGAAGCCCTAGTGGGGGCCTAACATGCCATGCACACGCCACGCTCCCTACACATGCAAACTTGCTCTTATACTTCGTCTTTGAAATTGCTATAAAATAATTACTGTGTGAACGTCACTTACTCCTTTTTCAAACAAAAATTACTCTCACGACATTAAGTATAAAGGTATTAAATATTATATTATTTATTTGTGACCGGTAAAATTATACTTTTGTGATAGGAAAGTTACACCTCCGTGCAGAGCCGGCCTTGAGCAAGGGCAAACAGGACACTTACTCAGGGCTCAATTTTATGAAGAATAAAAATTACAAATAAAAGATCCCCATTTTATTTTATTTTGTTCTTTATAAAGGATTTGATTTTTATATTGAGCAACAAAATAACTCCTATTTTATCTCTTTTATTTTTTTATAAAAACTTACTTTTAATTATCATAAAGAAAAAAAGACAATATAGGAATTTTTTTATTTACCCAGAACCTATAAAACGTCATGGCCGACCCTAATTCCGTATCACAGAAATAGCCTCTGTGTAAAATGTGAAAAGAATGTTGCATACAACTGATGACCCTTCCTGATTCTAGCAAAACCGAAAATTTTGTAGAAATTTACCTTTTATATTATAAATCCAAACTTAAATAGATTATACAGACATTTAGATTATAAATTAAAAAAAAGTTCCCTTAGCCAGAACTTTAGGTCAATTAGTGCCCAATATTCATATATGTATTGCTTATATTGTCCACTGGAAACAAAGTTTGGAGATTTGTAATGAAATTCCTAATAATATATATTGTAAAAAGCAAGCAAATTAATTAAAGGGGTAAGCGTCATTCAGTACGTCACTAACTTTATTTATTTGTTGTTATTCCTAATGTTTACATCAAAACGGTACGACTAGGTTATTAATTATTACGCATGTTATTTTCAGAGGTGAAAGTGAAAGCCTGAAAGGGCGTCGTTATTCATTTTTTTGCAACAGCAACGTATATAAAAGAATTCTGAGTCCTGTCCTCCTTGCAGAATGATCTAAGTAGTCCTTAGGAATTTTCCAAATGTTTACTAATAATAAAAAACTTAATTATTGGATCAATTTAATTGTAAAATTTTGAATTATTTAATTTTTATTTAATTTATTTTAATAAATTTTGTTGTTACAAATTATTTGAATTATTTAATTTTTATTTGATTTATTTTAATAAATTTTGTTGTTAAAAATTAATTAATTTATCGGTAAATTTTTATTAATTAAAAATTTTTATAAATCAAAATTAATCAAATAATTTAAAATTAATTAAAAAAGATTATTAAAGTGGGATCAATTTTAAACTTTTTGAACTGACTCAAAATTTGATTGAATTTAATTAAAAATTTTGGGCCTATTTTTAATTTTATCCTTATATTCGGCAATTAATACAAAGAATGATGTAAGAGTGACTCTTAAATACATCATATTTTGCCACTGTGATAAATATAATGAAAACTCTAATTGAAGCTATTCTTGTCCCAAAAGGTGGAATCAGCTACTCTAGCTGCCCCCACACTCGGGCCTGACCAGATTGTGAGGGGTTAAATCATGGTTTGATCTCGGTCGACCACCTAGCAGAACGGCCCATGCACTCCTGTTACCAGGAATCGAACCTTGATCCTTGTCCCAAATTACCCTGTTAGATTGCCAACCGAGCTACCCGTGCGGGGTATATATAGATAAAGTGATCTCTAGTTCGTAAGCTTGAGCAATCTAAAGAGTAAGACTAGATTAGCTTTTTCTCAAATGGAATTGGTTATGTATAGAATACTATTACTAATGAAGCCTATCATGCTGAGGTGCCTAAAATGTCATCTTCCTCACACTTGTCACTAACAAGAACCACTAACGAAATAGGATTTGTCATCAAACACACATACTATATTTGTTGCTAACATAGTGGAGATGGTAGATCTATAAATTATTTTTTGGTGGGGCACTCTGGATTCATAAATTATTTCAACTAGTGGTATTTTTCAAAGTCAATAAATTATTTCAAATTTTGAGGAAAATTAGGAAAGGCAAAGAATAAATGACACCAAGATGACGAGTTTTTAGAGATTCATTAATTGGTAGCACTTTATGACATTGTCTTCGTATTAATAAAAAATTGTTAAATCTTAGCTTATTTATTCTACTATTATGAAGTATTACATTATAACAATATTTTAAAAATTAGATTGAGATTATTGAAAGTTAACAGGTTTAAGATTTAAAAAGTTAAATTGATATTATTGTTATAAAATTAAATAATTTAAAATATGATTGAAAGAGGCCGTACTCACTTTAATTTAAAAAATTGTTAAATAGAAATTAATTGATTTATTTTGATTTATAAGAATTTATTAATGTATAAAAATTAACTATTAATTAATAAATAGATCAGTTTTTAATAATAAAAATTATTAAAGTAAATCGAATTGAAAATTTAAAAATAAACTCGAAAAGTTGGACGTTTCAAATTTTTTACAATTAAATTGCCCTAACCGGTTAGTTTTTTTAATTATTGTATTATAGTACATATTGCCTTCAAACATTAATCAAATATGTGATAAGTGATATAAAATTGGCATGCAGCAATTTATATAAGTTATGATCGATCAGCTTCGTTTCTTATACCAGACACACAAGTATCAAATAGATCCGAAAGCTTATCCACTATGGTAGCATTTTGTCCTCCCATGTTTCAAGGTTATGGATGGCCATTAGAGGACCCCATAATCAATGAACAAAGCTCCATATTTGCAGAAAGTGAAACTGCTGAGTTTTTACCTTATTTATCTCCTATACTATCTGATCAACCACAACTGATCAATTTTAATCACTCTGCAACTTCTTTCACTGGATATGGTGGTGAACCTGACACGGTTAAGAAGCTCAACCATAACGCCAGTGAACGTGATCGTCGAAGGAAGATTAATAACTTGTATTCTTCACTCCGTTCATTGCTTCCTGCAGTAGATCAAAAGGTAACCCTGACTCCAACTTCGAAAATAATGCACATATTGTTCTAAATGAAAAGCTCTAATGTATTGAGTTCTTGTTTCTGATGATTTTGATGCAGAAAAAGTTAAGCATACCAGCTACAGTTTCACGAGTTCTTAAATACATACCTGAGCTACAACAGCAAGTAGAAAATCTGGTTCAAAAGAAGCAGGAGCTTCTGAAGACGAAATCTAAACAAAATGATGTGATAATGAATCAAGCAAACCAAAGAACAAGAACCCATCAAAGGTTTTCGATCGCGGTATCAGTAAATCGAGTTAATAACACAGAGTTCATTATTCAGATTTCCACCTCAAAGATCCATCAAACTCCACTGTCACAAATCCTGCTCAGTTTGCATGAGGATGGCCTTTTCCTGATGAATTCTTCCTCCTTCAAGTCCTCTAACGACAGGGTTTTCCATAATCTTCATCTACAGGTTGAGTTTCCTGACGTTCTTTGCTTTGCATTGATGAAAATAGATGTGTAAATTTGTTTCTAAATCTGGTTCCTTGCTTTGAATTTTCAGGTTTTGCAGGTGAAAGGAACTGATAACATTGAGTGTGAGGCTCTAAGACGGAAGCTTTTGTCCTTGTATGAGGAAAGGGAATCAATGTTTCCCTGAAAGTGTGAATCTTGATTCCTTGATATTCTTACCGACCCTTACCTAAAAATATGATTTCAGTTTTTAAAATTTCAGTTAGATTATTTTAATAATTTTTTATTAAAATTAATTACTTTATTAATTAATCGATTAATTCTTATAAAATAAAATAAAATAATTAATTTTTATTTAAAATTTAAAATTTTCTATAGAAAAGGATAATCTTTTTAAATCATATTTTAAATTCTTTAATTTTATTCAATCTTTAATCGGTTTTATAATGGTTTAATACCGGTTGAATCTTTAAAACTTTAAATCTCTTATCTTATCGGTTTAACTTCCAATTTAATTTTTAAAATGTTACAAACATAAGTAAAATTCATAAATGAAATTAAATTAAATGAATTCCGCACAATACTAAAATTAAAAGATTAGTGAACATTACTTTTTTTATAATTATTATTAAATTAAGTTTAGAATACATTTTGTTTTACATTTTAAGCATCTTCAGCTTTCATGAATTCACAATGCAGATCTATATAGTGGCTTCTTTAGTTAGACTGTAAAGTTGGTGCAACTAATGATCTCCAACATAAAATAAGAGCCGTCTTGGTTCAGACATTAGACTGGTTCAGAGTCTAAATCTCCATTCCAATTTTTATGGTGTCTTATTATATTCAGTAAATCTCAACCATTTATTTATGCGAGCTTTATGTTTATTTATATGAAGTCTACATAAGACCCACATAAATAAATGACTGAGATTCACTGGACATAATAAAATACCATAAAATTAGACAATAAAATACCATAAAAAAAATCCTCGGACATTAGGGTGCACGACATTCTCGTTCTGAGATTCCAAGAATCTGATACTTAGTTCGAGACAAGTCAGTGACAACGCTGAATTGTGGGACTTAAGTGTAATAATTGAGTGTGCATAAGGATATGGGTTCTCCCATATCTGGGCTTAAATAGCTTGCGTATTAGGTAGAGATGATAAATAGGCCCAATTTGGTTAGACCCTATTTAAAATTAAGAATTAATTAAGTTTTAAATTAAATTGAGTGTTAATCCGAAAGATATGCCCTTTTACTTTAAAATGATATTTTAAAATTCGAATATAATTGAATTTTATATTAATTTTATATTAATAATATTCTCGATTCAACTCAATCTAATCCGGCCCGTTATCATACTTTATCACTGTAAGAATGTATCCCAGAACAAAAGTGCAACCATGTTCGAGTTGTTAAAGATGATGATAAAGTAAGGTTCGATATTAAGAAACAAAAGAGGATGCAGGAAGGGTTACACGTTTGCATTTTCTTACGGAGGTATAGAAAATATTGTAATTCCAAAATTTTGTCTTTATATAAACTAAGAAGTTGAAGTTGTGTACTTATTAAAGGTTAAAATGATGAGATATAGTATAATTTTTGTTTGTTTATTTGATTGATGATTACATCGATAATCAACATATTTCTCTTCTTTTGCTTTGAAATTTTATTTTAAATTATTTTTATTTATTGATATAACTATCATATGTAACATAAATTAAGAGTTGATGTTACGAGAAATTCTTATTTGTCATTCATTGCAAAAAAAAAATTAACTGAAGAGATTAGTTAAATTTGCAATGAAAAAACTAAAAGAAAAATTAAAATTAAAATTTTTAATAAAACAAACTATAGTTTATTATCGCTTTAGTCTTTGGAACTACAATTAATCATTGACAAAAAATTAATTATTTCATTAATTATATATTTGATGTAAAACTAAATATTCGTCAATTAATCGAAAATATATAATTCAATTAATCTTTATTACTTAACAACTTTAAATATGATATAAAATTCAATTAAACAATAACTTTAAAAAAGAAAGACTATCGAAGCAATATAACACAATATTCGAGGTTATATTTAACTAATTGCATGCTTTTATTAAGAGGAATGATTTTTAACCTAGTAAATTAAAATTCCTAATTATTACAGATAATTAAAAGAATGGAACTTTCACGTATTTAAACTTTAAAATGATTATTTTAACCAATAAATTAATCACGTGCATTGTAAATTAATAAAAAGTAATCATAAGTAGATGTCTAGAAAAGTAATTCAATACATGAGTTGATGAAAAACTTTAGGTAAGACTCAATCACCTTCCAATCTTTAAAGTTTTAAAAAGAGTTTTCACTTCTTTTAACCAAGATTAAAAGACTTAATCAACAACAGTCATTCCTACCACTAACATCTATTAGTACTATTGGTCTAATACTTGATCCCTGTAGTTTGTCAATGTTATTATCCTCATTATATCAAAAATATCATCAGCATCATTATTCAACATTTATCTCTTTATGGGTGATAACATTTATAGCATTAATGCACCTAAATGTCTCTTTATTGCAGTGATAACGTACGTAACACTCTTTCTATATATACCCACACGTTTGCTCTCTTTGGATCATCCCTGCAGTTGTGTTTTCTTTTAATTTTCTCCATACAACACACAAAGTTTTTTACAAACACTTAACAATACACGCATATCTCCTTCCACAGCAATAATATACACACATATTCTTCTTAGCTCATCTCTTCTTTGTACTATTGCTATTATGATTTCTCGGAGACAGTTCCTACTCTGTCATTTGGAGTGCATCGAAGCAGGTGGAGGAGACATTAACCCTGGGATCAGATCTCGTTGTTTTGCTGCACCATAGAGGAGAATTTTTGACTTAAGGCAGTGATTTTTCATGATGCCTTACATTTTGAGATAAGTTGTTCCAATTAATTATTATATTGCTATCTTTAACAATCTAAGTCTGAAAATTATTACGTTACTATAGTTAGTCAAAAAATTGTTGTGTTGCTACTGTTATCGGATATTTATTGCATTTTGATACTGTTTGTTGACAATTATTTCGGTTGTGCTGCTGTGTGTTTATTTCAAAATATTGTTTTGTTTTTACTGCTGCTTGAGTGTTTTGTGAGAGACATCTCTATTACCAGATTCAATATATCATCTACGAATGAGATTAACATAGGTTATGCACTTACTATTCCCCACATAGGTTATGCCCCTATCACTGTAACCCATAGGATTATACCTGACCTAACTAGATTATAGCCTCAAAAGGGGAAAAATTTTAAATGATGGTCTGAGAAAATTATGTTTTTCTTTCAACAATATAAAATCAATTATGTACTATTTCAAGAAATTCCTAGTGACAATATTGACCCTAAGATGACTAAGGATAACCGTACTGTTAGGAGAGTATTGTTCAACCATATGATAGACCCATTGTTTGATATCTACTGCAAGTACAAAACTGCTAAGAAAATTTGGGATGCTTTAGAAATAAAATATGGGACAGATGATGCCGATATTAAGAAATATACAATTGCTAGGTAGTTAAAATTTACCGTTGTTGATGACAAGCCCACTATGGATCAATTACATTAGTATGAAAATCCAGTTGCCCAAATCCTTGCTGAGGCTATGAACATGTATGAGTTGTTTCAAGCTAATGCCTTTATTGAGATGCTACCTGCCTCATAGAATGAGTATAAAAACCAGTTGAGGCATAAGAAGAAAGACATGAAGGTATAAGAGATGATAGGTCATATAAAGATTGAGGGTGTCAACTGTACATAGGATAAGGCTAAATCACCCACTCTTGTCCCTACTGTTAAGGCTAATGTAATAGATGGTAACAAAACAAGTCTTTCAACAACAAAAAACATGGTTAGTTTAAGCGTAAAAAGATTGATAGTGACTGTTGGTAGTGGCACAAGCCAGGCCATCATTATGCTCTTTTCCAAGCTAGAATCAATCATGAGAAGAAGGGTTAAGGACAAAAAACACGACAATTCAAGAAAGGAAATCATAAGGGATACTAACGAGTTAACCAAAAGAATTTTGGTAAGCCTCAAGCTAATGGGATCGAACCTGCTGGTGGTGATGACGAGGAGATCATTACTGCTGTAGTATCTGAAGTTAACCTTGTTGGAAACTTGGTCGAGTGGATCGTTGACACATGAGCTACACGCTACATTTGCACCAATAATGACCTATTTAAGGAGTTGAATGATGTTACTAATGGTGAATTCGTATACATGGGCAACTCCAGCTAAGTTCTTGTCCAAGGAATTGGGAAGGTCACTCTCAAACTCACTTTTAGAAAAATTTTAGCATTAAAAAATGTTTTATTTGTTCCTAATGTATGTAGGAACTTTATTTCTAGTACGTTACTTAACAAAGTGGATGTTAAACTTACCTTTGACTCTAATAAGTTAGTTCTTACTAAGAATGAGAACTTTGTTAGTAAAGGGTTTTGCAATGGGGGTTTATTTATACTTGACGTTAAAATGAATTATTTACATCTTCTGCTTACATTATTAAGTCTCTAGACCTATAACACTTTAGACTTGAGCATGTGAATGTGAGGTCAATTAAGAAGATGCAAAGCTTAAACTTATTGCCTAACTAGATCATAAATGCAATGAAAAAATGTTAAATTTGTATTGAGGCCAAACACTCTGAGAAACCTTTGTTGAGATATGGAGCCTGATAATATGCTTTGGACTTTACACCAGGCCCATGATATAAATATGTTCGTTTCTCCTAGTGAACCTATGTTGAAAACAATTTATAGTGAAATAAAAACTCTAGCTGCTCGTGGACGTAGCCAAACATTGGTGAACCACGTAAATTTGTGTCTGTTTATTATTTCCGCACTTGTTATTTGATTATTGTAATTAAACGTTCCTAACAACCTTTTAAGTTTGTAACCTCGTCACAATTGTTAGGCTTGGAGCACATATATTTGGGTGATTTTAAGAAAAGTGTGAGTAAAGGAGGTATGAGATATTATATTACTTATGTGGATGATAGTTCTCGATTTACCAAGATTTACTTATTGAAAAATAAAAGTGATGTGGAGGAAGTGTTTATGAAATACAAAGCCGAGGTTGAGAATCAATTAGAAAGGAAAATTAAGAGATTAAGGTATGACCAAGGTGGCGAGTATAATACTGATTTCCTTACTTATTATTATGAAAAAGTTAGGATTATTCATGAGCTTTCAATCCCTTATACAACTGGACAAAATGGAATAGTCGAGAAGAAAAATTGAACACTTAAGGATATGATGAATGCAATGTTAATTTCCTTGGGTTTCGCTCATTTTATGTAGGGGAAGCTATTCTTTCAACTTATTATGTTCTAAGTAGAGTCTCTCATAAGAAACTAGATCAAACCTCTTAATGAAATTTGATAAGGTTATCCACTTAACTTGCATTTTTTGAAAGTGTGGGGTGTCTTACTAAAATTGCTCTACCTGAACATAAGAGAAAGAAAATTGAGCCTAAGATCATTGATTCAAATTTTGTGGGATATGCCCTAATAGTGTTGCCTATATATTTATGGTTAAGGAAGAGAGATTTAGCACTTATGACTAATTATGGAGTCAAGGAAGTGTTCTTTGAAGATATTTTTCTTACCAAAGTGAGTGTGCAAGCTCATAGAGAATATATCCCTAGTTCTTCTACCAATGATGAAATTGAGGAAGAGGAAATTATTGAACTAAGGAGAAGAAAAAGAGCTAGCGTACCCACCAGTTTTGGTTATGACTTTATTACTTCCTTTGTGGTGAAAAAATATGAGGAGATAAATGACAATTTTGTAATAACTTATATTATTGAGGAAGATCCCACAACTTATGAGGAAGCAATGAGATATGTGGACGCTACCTTTTGGAAGGAAGCCATAGATAGTGAGCTAGAGTCAATCACGTCCAATAAAACTTAAATTTTAGTTCATCTATCTTGAGAATGTAAGCCTTTAGAGTGTAAGGGGATTTTCAAAAAGAAATTGAGACCTGAAGGAACCATTGAGAGGTTTAAGGCAAGACTTGTGCTTAAAGGTTTTAAACAAAAGGAAAGATTGGACTTTCTGATACTTACTTTCCTTTTACTAAAATTGCATCTATGAGGATGTTGTTTGCTATTGTCTCGGTATTTAAGCTTTATGTGCATTAAATGGATGTTAAGACAATTTTCTTGAATGGTGATCTAGTTGAGGAAATTTATATGGTCCAGCCAGAGGGGTTTAGAGTGCCTGGTCAAGAACAAAATGTATGTAAGTTGGTTAAGTCTTTGTATAGACCTAAACAAGCTCCTAAATAGTGGTATGAGAAATTTGAAAGTGAGATTTTCAAATATGGTTTCACTTCTTGTGATGCTGATTCTTGCATTTACATGAATTCTAACATCAATGATTGTGTGATCATAACTCTTTATGCGGATAATATGCTTATTTTTGTTAATAGTTTATTTGTCATTAATACTACTAAGAGTTTGCTGAAGTCTTTCTCTGATATGAAAGATCTTGGACCTGTGGACTTTATTTTTGTAGTTAAAGTTGATAGGACTAACTCTGGCTTAGGTTAAATCAAACTTATTATATTGAGAAAATTTTGAAAAAGTTTGATTACTATGATGTTGATCTAATCAAGACTCCATATGATGCTAGTATTGCTTTAAAGAAAAATCTTGGTGATAGTATAAACTAAGCTGAGTATGTTAAAATTCTTGGTAGTGTGATGTTCTTAGTGAACTATTCCCGTCCTAATATTGCATACTATGTGAGTAGACTTAGTAGGTATACTCATAATCCTAGTGAAGAGCATTGAAACGCATTGATTCTTTTGTTAAGATATTTGAAAGGTATTATGCATTATAGATTATCTTTTGGTGGTCATCTTCCTGTATTTAAGGGGTATTCAGATGTTAATTGGGTTACAGAGAGTGATTATATACACTCTACCAATGGTTATGCTTTTACCTTGGCGGGAGCTGCAGTGTCTTAGAAATCATCCAAGCAAACATGTATTGCGAGATCAATAATAGAGGATGAGTTTATGGTTTTGGATCTGGCAAGATGGGAAGTTGAGTAGCTAAGGAATGTCTTAGCAGATATCTTGTTTTAGGAAAAATCAATTCCTTCTGTGTTCCTTCATTGTAATTCGTAGATTGGCATTCATGTTGCCAAGAACAAGGCACATAATGGCAAAAGTAGACATATCAAACTGAGACATAAAATTGTTTGTTCTTTAATTAGACATAGTGTAATTTCTCTAAACTATGTCAAGTCAAAGAGAAATTTAGCGTATCTGTTTACAAAAGCTTTGAGTAAGAAACTAGTTTCAGAGTATGCTAAAGGGATGGGGTTTAGTCCAATTGTGTAATAACCTCGTAATGGAAACCCATCTTGGGAATCAAGTTCAATAGGTCAAACGAAGTTATTTGGTAACTATTTACTTGTATATTATTTGTGGAATAATACTAAAATATATTTAGTTGTTGAATATCGTCCCTAGCATGACTTTACTACGTTTGATGAGGTTGAATTGTTTTATACTTAATGAGTTTTATAATCCAAGTTTGGTGGTATGGGCAGTACATACTTGATGGACTCACCTACGTGATTATGGGGGGGCTATCTACCCTCCTATGAGAGCACTTGAGCTATCTTTTTAAAGCGATCATGAGACCAAAACATTTTGAGGTTGTTTATTTCTTTAGCAAGTTCTGTCTCTAGTTTTCTTAAACAATGGGTTCAATACTTAGTTTATCTAATTGTTCACCTACTTTTCTCCTAAATTGTTACACTTTGTTTCTCAAGTTCTGGACCAAGTGGGGGATTGTTGGTGTTATTGGTCCAATACTTGATCCTTACGGTTTGTCAAAGATATTATCCTCATTATATCAAAAACATTATCAACATCATTATTCAATGTTTATCTTTTTATGGCTGATACGTTTATAACGTTAACGCTCCTAAATGTCTTTTTATTGCAGTGACAACGTACGCAACACTCTTTTTATATATACCCACACATCTGCTCTCTTTGGATCATCCCCGCAGCTGTGTTTTATTTTTAATTTTCTCTATACAACACAGTTTTTTCTATAGATACTTATCAATACACGCATATCTCGTTCCACAAAAATCATACACACGCATCTTCTTCTTATCTCATCTCTTCTTTGTACTTTTGCCGTTATTACTTCTAGGAGACAGTTCTTATTCTGCCCTTTAAAGTGCATCGAAGTTGATGAAGGAGATTTTGTACCATAAAAGGAGAATTTTCAACTTAGAACAGTAATTTTTTACTACACCTTGCATTTTGAGATAAGTTATTCTAATTAATTATTTTATTGTTATTTCTCTAACAACATTTTAGAAAGGACTATTCTAATACTTGCAAAGAAAGGAGGGGAGAGAAAAGAAGACTTTAAGGAGGGAAAAGAAGACTTTAAGAAGTTGGAAAATGTAGCTTGACAATGAATGCCTTTCTCCTTCACACCTTGCCTTTATATATTGTTTTTGAAACTCACGTGAAATTCTTATGGTTATGATTCTTTGTATCTCCCAAAATTATTACTTCATTGATTTTCACTCTAACTAAGATAAGGTTTTACTTTGATTCTTATAATCTGTTCTCAATCTGCAACATAAACATTTTGTTAGTACAAATCACCTTGATTTACCCTTGATTAGTATTGAGATTGCTCTCCCCATTTAAATTTTCAAATTTGGATTAAGCTTAATTTTTTCCACTCAAATGGCATCATCCAAACTTATCCAAGAAAATAAACAAAATACTAAGTTTTAAACATTAAAATAGGTTATAAAAGATTTTGAAATCTCAAAATAAGGTAAAATTATAAAATATTACTTGTTAAGTATTACAATATTGTCAAATAATATTTAACAATGCTTTTTATCAATTAATTTAATCTTTTGAAATTTTTTCTTCTCATTTTAATAGGGTAATTATCTCATTTTTTAGTCTTCAATATAACTAATTTTTTATAGAGTAATTGCTCTTTATTTTTCAATTGATTTGGTTTGTAAATTTCTTATTACGTTAAATATGTTAATTGAAAATTTGAGACGAGACTAAATACTGTATTTACTTGGTACAATCAAACATTTTTGATGGGGACTAGATCACTAGGCATACCCCCTCAAAAAAAAAAAAAAAAAGATTACTAGGCATACAGTTGTCATTATACTTTTCATTCTTCATTGTGCGAGAGGCCTAAGTCATGAACTCATTACATACATTGATCGTCATTTGAAGAATCAAAGTTATGTATGCAGCCGTTTAAAATTTAGGGTCAGAGCTTTGCCTCTCGCAAGGAACTTATCCGGCTCGAACGGAGATTAGTCTTGGTGTGGATGACTTAAAAATGTCTTTCTATAGTTGGAACCCTCCTATGACACCTTATGAGCAACAAAAAAATAATAATAATTTTTTAGATATGCACTTTGATACATACAATAATTCCGATATAAATATATTACTTTTTTTAATAACGGTTTAAAATTGTAATTATTATTTTTTACATACGTAATTCAAATTTGTATGTCCTAACGCATTTGAGTCTTGACCATTCATCTTTTCAACTATAAGAAGAATTATAACCTCTTAAATATGATTCCATCTTAAAATTTTTAGTTTAATGGACATGATTAAAAAAATAAAAGACACGAATTTCTTCTACACTCTGTACTTTTTAATTTTTTAGCAAAACATCAGTTATTAAACTTCTATTACTAAATAAAAATAAAAATACTTTACATGAATATAACATATGAACCAATTAAATATTGCTAACATAATGATCTAACTCAAGTTTTAAACCTGATTTAAATTAATTAAACCTAAACTAAAATTATAATTTATTATAATTATTTTAAATTATTAATTTTGGTCAGATTTAATTAGTCCGGGTAGAATTTAAGAGGTAGCCTATCTGGATTGTCATATAAATGATATTTAATTGATCTACAAGTAAGGCTCATGTCATATTTTTTGTTATTTTTAACACAAATTTAAAAGAAAGGAATTTTCTAAAAAATTGAAAAGTATGTGAAATTTTTTTTAAAAATTTTAAAGATTAGAAAGTTTTCTAAAATTATGTAAAATAAAAGAAAGATTTATAAACATTCCTTACGACATTTGCAAGTTGTGATTCTTGTGTACTGGAAAAGTAATTAATAGTTGGTGAGAGGCTGGCAGCGACATCCAGACGCATGAACAAGGACAAACACAGGCCATTCTTATCTTCCAACCAAGCAACCGGCTGCCACATAGTGTCCATTTTTTCCGCTTGACAAACTTGACTACTTATCCAGCTATGTACATTCCTTTCAGTTTCCTATTATCATCCCATTGAACAAAACCAGGAACTCGGCTCAACATTCCGTACCCTCTTGTAAATGAAAATGTCCCCATACATGTTCACTCCCTTTCTTCTTCCTTGGAATGAAAACAAAAATGAAGAATGAGAGCTAGACCCTACTTTGGACAAGATCGAAGAGTAGATTTAATCTAATTTCAGGGGTTATTAACAGTAAATTTATCTTTGGCAGAGAATTGTTTATTCTTTCAGTTAGTGAACTCGCTTGTTCCTATATCTATTCTATAACTTGTTTATCAATTTTTAATCTGTTGAGCATGAAATGTCATTATTCAAGCACTTTTACTAGTGTTCCCTTGAACAAAAGGAGACAAGTCAAACAATTAGGCTTCGAGGTTTAGTAGCTTTTGAGTACCCTATGTCTTTCCTCATCAATTTGTTTGCTTTTTAAAACATATGTTGCTGTATGCCTAAACTCGTAGCTGAAGAAGGTGAAGTAGTCAATGCTCGAATCAAATGTCAATAAGTGCATGCATACATGAGTAGTATGTGTTTATGTGTGTGTGTGGCTTGGATGAGCCAAGGCAAAGCATGCTACGGACATATCTTTGGCCGAAAGAGAAGCCTAAAAAATCATGTGCCTTGACTTGCAATCCAATTCAGCTAACCATATTCTTACACGTTCTTTTTTATCTGTGTTTTAGGACCTACTTTTACCCAAGCTAAGAGGCATTTGGTGACAAGAGCACACGTAGCTTTTGGTTACAAATTATGGACACTCACAACAACAAACAAATAACGACCGAAAATAAATACTCCATCTAAGAACACCTTTAGAAGAGATCAAGATAGCAAGCAAATTGTAATAAGTTAGCAATTTTTCATGTTGATATATTGGAGGTTTGAAGATTTTAATAGGGTTAAGGATAGTAGTTTAAAAAAATTAAAAAAAACTCTTAATCTTTATAATTCTCGAAAAAATTTATCAACGTAATACAAGCGATATGATCATATATAGACCAATCAAATATTACTCATATGAGAATTCAATTCGACTTTTAAATTTTAAAAAAATTAAAGTCAGTCTGAATTAATGATTTATTATAATTATTTTAAATTATTAATTTAAGTCAAGTTTAAATAGTTTGAATCAGGTTTAAGAGCTAAATAAAGTTACCATATTAGTGCTATTTGATTAGTTTATGTATAATATTCACATACATGTATTTTATTATTATATTTTAGCAAAACTTTAAGAGAAGATTTTTTAAAATATTAAAAAGAAAAAGAAAATTTCAAGAATTTTAAAGAATAAAAAGCTTTTCTAAAGTTTTTAAAATTACGAGAGAAGTTTATATCTTTTATCTGATTTTTATATCATCATGTAAGTTTATTTAAGTTTTTTTTTTATCATTCATTTGTTATGAGTAGTAGTACAAATTGGTTGCTTCTAATGTACTTATAAATGTTTCTATAATTTTCCTCTTCCCTCTACTGAAATCCTAATATAGGATGATTTGCTTAATCGATTATGAAAAACATATATATGAAAGGCATAAATGATGATTCGAACTATAGCGACAATGATTAATTAGCTAAAAGTCTAAAGATATTGGTTCGGGTTGTTTTGAAGAAACTTAGAACGCAGGCTAGCAAAAGTAAATTAGAGGTGATAAATGATAAACCTATAACAAAAGGCTACTAAACCCTAGTTATCTATCTCCTTCAAAACCCTTTTTTAAAGTCTTAAAACCAGGGATTCCTCCTTGTGGAAGCATGCATCTCTTTCCACTCAACATATCTATAGTGCCATTAAACTTTCTTGATTAACTGTATTATAATACAGGTAAAATAGCAGCATAAGAAAAGGTTAAAGTTGGTGAAACAGCTTACTCCCTAACTTAAATTTATTGTCACAAAGTAAACATTACTTCAAGTATATTACACTTATAATCTAATAGGCTTACATCTTATTTTATTATGTAATTATTTTTGTTTATAACTATTTAATATGCAAACTATAACATTTATTTTGATAATTAATTTTAGTCGGTATAACTTGACTATAGTCTCTCGAGAATCTGTCATTATTAATGAGATTTGATATAAACATTATATTGTTATCCCGATAGTTACTAGAATTTGTTCTAAATAAACTGCAATTTTTGTAATAATCTGTCGTTGAGTGTAATCTATCATGCAATTCAATGTAGGTTTTAGGAGCTAGAGCTACTGCACGGCCATTTGATGTTTTTAGTGATTATTATTAAAAATAATAAATTATTTTATAAAAATATTTTTGTTGTATATGTTATTGATGGTTACACAATATTCATTAATCACCAGTCATAAAGCTTTTTCCAACCTTATATGGATCAAATTATAATTAGAGGAAAAGCATATGTAGTCTTCTTTCATCTATGGTTAAGCGATATACAGTCTTTTTCCATCTATGATAAGTCACCACGAGACGCATGTATAGTCTTCTTCCATCGATGGTTAAGCGATATATAGTCTTTTTCCATCTATGATCAAAGTCATCACGAGACTGAATTTCTGTTCTTCTATCAAATTTATCCTTAATTCAACAAAAAGAAACCCTAATATGGAAATTATCGAAAATGAAACCAACGATGTCCTAGGAATAATAATAGACCTTAATTTCTGTGACAAAGACAGGTTGGTTGAATCAAGACATATGAAAGTGGGGCACCATCCTAACTACCACTGGACCACCAATTCTTCACAAATTCCATGAACCCAAAAAACACTCTACAAATTTTTCTTCAACTTCTGCATCATCCCAACAATTTCTAACTCTCTAATTTCTTGTGGTTTATCTTTTAATTACATCTCTTACCAACCCTGATTTCCTATATATGCCTAGTGAAGAATGGACGAGCTTAAATTCAATTCATGGCAACTAGTGAGAAGCTACTGTGATCGAGTTGGAAAATTCCTTTATCGACAACTTGTGTACGTTGAGTTTGATGTTTAACTGTTTCTCGCTGAGACAAACCATGTTCATGGTTGTAATAACAATTGTTCTGTTGGTTATGCCTCTGGTTTTGCCGTCGCCGTTGCCACCTCCACCGCTGCCGTTTCTCTTTGTTCCGGTATTGATCATGAGCCTTCTTATCTTCGCGGCCTTTTCCAAGTCTAACTTGCCTGATACATCATCCACTTGATGTTAAATTCGAGAGCGTCTCTGCCTATAATGGAATGAGTTTTAAGGCATCAGAAAACTTTTACAAGGTTTGTGATTTATGTACATAATCGTGTATAGAAGGTTTTCATATGCTTCTTCACTTTTGTCTGCAGAAGTTTTTGTATGTTTTCTTTTTCTGGCTTTAGAAATAGGGTTTGAGACTTAAGAATCAGTTATTCTTTCCGTTCAAATCACTGATTGCAGTTTTAATTTATTAGTAATACTTGCCTCAAAAGTTTTAAATTTGTAGTTGAATCATTAATCATAATTCCAATCATATCTATTATAATTATATTCATTTAGTTTATAATGTACTACAATTTGCAATTCCCGATTTAAAAATAAGATTGTCTTATTTAGATAATTAGTTATTATTTTGTTAGATAATGTATTATAGTATTTATTTGCAAATTAATTAATCATTAAGTCCAACAAGAGACCTCACTAAGCTTTATGTTTTGATGGGCTTTTTTATTTGTTCTTTTTTAATCATTTATTCCCATATCCGTCTTGTACAATTAAATTATCAATTAAGAGAAGAAGGTTTTGTGAGGTGAGGTGAGTTATAAGGCTACATGCATGCTGGAGGGACCTAAATAGAGATGCAAGTAAAACTGGAACAAATGGCAATGCCAGTTCTTTGTAGATCTTAATTCTTGAGGTGCTAAGGCTAAGTATTTTCTTTTACTTTAGCTTTGTCAAGCATCTCTTCTCTACAATTTCCAAATGATTTTGAGGAATCTAAGTTTAGTCCATATGTCTGTTCTAAATAGGCAAAGATCATATACAAAATGAAAGTTGTTAGGTATACTAATATTGTTATTAAACTCTTACTCTCTAACTTAATTGATACGTAAATCTAGGCACTTTAGCCGTGAAGATAACGAGTTCATGATTTTGCATAATATAACAGTAAACTGTACGTAGTAATTGCTTTGTTATAGGAATTATGATTGTGGTCAGTCGGAGAGATTGAGAGGAGTTTCTGGTTTTCTACTAATTTCCCCTACTAATTAAGCTAAGACTTGAACTCTGAGTTAGTGTTGTTGGAGAGATGACATTACCATACATTGGCCTCTTCCACTAGTATTTGTGTGAGACGATGACTCCCACTTGTCTTGCATAGTTAATCCAATATTTAGATAAAATTTAAACTTTTGTACCGGCTCCAATAAAAACTTTGATTCAAATCTAAAAGAATTACATACATAAAGACTTTGTGTGTTTTCCCCTTTTTTTTTTAATGTTATTTAGATCTTCATCAAAGTTCAATTTGTAATCTAAAATTTTTTTCTTATCGAAACAAACTAAAAATTTATTAAAAGTCACTCATTACTTACGATTATGTCGTTATTGTAGTTCCCGACTTTTATAGTCTCGATCCAATATCGTATTACTGAAATTTTATTGTAATATCATTTATAATATTCTAATTTTACGTTAATGCAACAACAATTCAAATTTATATTTAAAAATTACAAAATTAAAAATAATGAATTACTAATTAAATAATAATAATAATCTTTTCTATGATTTATAAAGGTTTTCCTCTTCCCTCCTTTAATATATAAAACTTAAAAAAAGATTTTGAGTTACTATATTGATAAGATATAGTGACATGAGCTAACTAATTTATCATATTAGCAATACTTCAAAATTTCCCCTTTTCTTGAATTCTTCAAACGTTAATATGATCAATACTTCAAAATTTCCCTTTTGTCTTAGAATTCTTCAAACGTTAATTACTCCATTCGCAACTCTCCATTCCAACTTCCATGTAATGGTTTCATTCATTTCAATGTCACGCCTAATAAGAGCCATTGATCAGGTCTTAGATTCCCTCACATTTCTCTCATTTTATAAGCAAATCAGAGGATTTGTTAGATTGATTACGTTCGGTTGGTCTTTGGCTCTATCAGTCCCTTTCTAGTTATATATACAAATACGTCTGAAAAATACTTCCAAGTTTTGGTGCATTGGAGATTTCTAGGTGCATGTATTCGTTTTGTACTTAATAATCAACGTGCGCTTGTTTTTTCTAGTGAGATGAATCTTTTTGTCTTGAATGATGTTGGAAAACCTACATATGATATTGACTATAGATACATTGAGGTTTTGGACCAAAAAAGAGAAACACTTTAAATTAATCTTTGACACGACAACTATTGTATATGAAACAACAACTCCTTTTTAGTTGTTGAAATAAGGTTATAAGTAAAAATCAAATATCGGGTAGAACCCCATATATTTGGAATAATTATCTATCATAGATATGAAGCATTTTATTGTGATTATGATTGCAAATGCATAAGTAAACATATAATTTGGTTATTGGAGAAAATAATTTTTCTGCAAATTATTTTTAATAAGGGACCAATTACATGACCATCATGGTCATTATTATTAAATAAGAAATTTTATTTTTTAAAATAAATTTTTACTATTTATATTATTTATGCCTACCAATATCTACCCATTTCCGATTATAAAACTTTGTTTTTCATAACTTAATTGTGTATAATCAAACATAGGACAAACAATTAATTCAAATTTCAAGTTATATGCAAAGCCCATAGTACAATTCCTTCGTAAGCATTACTATCCAATAAAACACTTCTGGTTAAAAACTCCATAGCTTGTAAGAAAAACAGAAGAATTTCTTTTAAATGTACAAAAGAGGCATATGGTAAGCCAAGAGGGTACTTGTTGATTTTTATATGAACGGACACATATATAACAGTCACATATATAAAACCCAGTCAGTTTGTTTGTGTCTAATATAAAAAGAGGAAGTTGGCTTGTGAAAGGATATCTTTCTTAAGACAACAAAAACCATTAGAAACCAAATAGGTTTTGGTTATTTTTTCTCTCTTTCTTAGAAGATAAACACTTTCTTGATTCTTCTTCATTCACGTGAATCACACTATCAAAAGATTTGAGTTTGAGGCGTGGATTAATCGGTGACTTTAGTAGCCAACCGTAAAATGAAGATTAGCAATCAGCAAATCGATCCAGTACTTCCGCATTAAAGTTAGTCGTTAATTATAAATCTACAGTACTCTATGGGACAACGTAGGTGATAAGTTTTATATGTCTTGTGTCTATTGGATCTTGTCGGTACAATAAAACAAATCCCCCAACACTCGCTTTTGATAGACAAAGCAAACTCTAGATTTATACGTAATGATCTTGCTGTCGTTGTACGATACAATGAATGGTTCAAGCACACATAATTCAATTGTCACGAGTGCTCTGGTCCCCTTGTTTCAGGCTATATGTCAGCAAACACCATACGCTCCTTGATTTTCTTACACCTGGGTCCCCTTGACAAAATGACAATGCTTGGAAGTGTACGACTCCATATTTCACATTCACTCTTTCATTTTCTTGTTGTCCACTTAAGTACCCTCTTGTTCCTTACAAAGAGGAGTATAATCCAGGCTCCTCGATCAAGTTTGAGTTTAGCCTTAAATTTGATAGTTTCTTTTTATTCAAAAATCTGAAATTATTTAAGTTTTAGTTAGATTGATTCTAAGTTATCAAGGCAAAATAAATTTAACCAGAATATGAATTAGGTTAGAGTTCAATGATCAAGCTCGAACTTAACAAGAAAATTAAGCTTAACTTTAAAGGGAGCTCTCAGCCCAACTCGAACAATGTGAACACTATTTACAAAACAATCTAATTGAGTATTCGTCATTGTAGATATTTTGATAACACTTCATAGTGAATTCACCCCTAACTTTGATTGGAAAAGCATCAGTGACTGGTACCAACAATTTGAGAAAATAATGTGAACTGATAAAAATGAATCTATCAATCACATTCAAGAAAATTCTTGTACGATATTCTTTTCTGATCATATTGTTGTACCTAAGACTATCTAATTAAAGTGAGCATTAGTACGACAAAGTTCACTGAATCTATATATATATATAAGCCACGCCATTAAATTGAGCACCTTGAGTGGTCCTTGGGGATTACCTAGTCTTTTTGAGGACCAAAAAAAAGCTTACCCTCTTCATGTGATTGGTATTTTGGGTCAATGTTCTTGTGAATTTTTTTGTCTCTATCTTCTGGTGGCTAGCTATACATAGCCCTTTATCTTCAGCCTCGCTGGGAATCATGACTTGCATTGCATGGTGAATATGCATCTCTCTATTTGCTTTTATGTTGTGTAGGTTCATTGTTCATAGAAGTAGCAGCTCATTGTTCTCAGTCCCAAGGGCGCTGAACATAGCTAGCTACCTAGCTGCTTGTTATTGAAGCTCTAGAAAGCATGAGAAAAGAAAAAAAGGAAAAGAGAGTAGTAATCGTGGAATTGTATAACACCAGTCTACTTTAGAAGGCAAAGTGAAATATGCTTGTCGCAATGGTCCACAATCGAATATAACCAGCAGTTCATAATTTAAAACTTCCTAAGTATGTTTAGGGGGAGGTTTTTGCAATTCCTTTTATTCAATAATTAACCAATGAACAAGGATTACATAATTTCCTTCAAGCACCAAAATAATCAACTCTGAACTAGAATTGGAAAGTTCCTTCTTGATTCCAAAGAAGGGATTGTAAGGAACATTAAGTTGAATTCTTATTTTCTTGGAAGACCTAGTCAAATAAGAAAATTCTCAAGTTAAGAAAAGTATTTAATGACTTCAAAGGAATTGAACAAGAATTTGTATTTTCAAAAAATGTCTAAAATTTTCACTGTAAAACTGATATGATAATTCGTGTTAGGAGACAAGCTTATGAGCTAAACCTAACTATCTAATTCGTTACATTACCATAAGTAACAGTAATCAATCATAATACTGTGCTTCTAGATGGGACTCAACTCCAAAAGGCTAAATTCAAATGGATCTTCTTGGTTTAATGTTGTTATGATTACTATTATTGTTAATGTACAATCACATAAATGAATAGCAATTTGTTGAATAAGGTATTCAAAGTGGGGTATATATAGTACAACCTACTATGACCAGAAACGTCCCCCTAAAAACCCATCTAGTCGTCCCTTTCACTCTCTCTTTTCTTTATGAAACACTATCTTTTCTTTATATGCACTTTGGTTCAGCAAATCAATCCCTTCAGCTTTGATCATGTTCTGGGGCAGAAAGTTTCATGTTGATCAAGTACTTTAGGTTGGTGTCACTCATGGCTATGGTTTTGATCACCATCTTCGTCCTGTTCCTACCGTTAGTGCTGCCTCCTTTGCCTCCACCACCATTAGTCCTCCTCTTTGTACCGGTTCTTATGATGACCTCAGTTGCTTTTCTCGCGTTTTCTCCATCTAAGGTGCCTGATATATCTCCTGCTTATGTTTAAACCAGACATTTTGGTCTGTTATTGTATGTAGATATGAACTAATTGAGGCCTATGCCAGCATCTTTCAATTGATCATAGCTTTTTTAAGAACTTCTGTTGTATTATTTCATGTTTGATGTAAAAGTTTATGGATTTCAAAGAAAAACCTATTGCCTTAGATTTATTGTCCATCATATTGTGAATTGAAGCATAAACTACTTGTTTTAGAAACTAAAAAAGATCATTAGCAAATGTAAGTTTATACTTTAATTACTACATCTGTATGATTTCATAAATAAGTAAGATTGTATATTATTAAACCTTCCCACATATTTTAGTAAGATTTTTTCTGAATTATTGTTGTTAATCTATATGATATGTCGTGCTTCACATCAAAAGTTATCAATTTGAAGGAAAACCAACAGTTGGTTTTTTTTTCTTCCCCTTTTTTGTACATATATAGTGAAAATTGAAACCTAGAGATTCTTAGTTGCTTCGTAAAACAAAAAGGTTGAGAGTGAAGATTACGCCTTAATTAGTGGGATGACTGAGTCGATAATAATATTAATGAAACGAATTGGTGAAGTATCCTTGACCAAGGCCAGATGTTTTTGAGTTCCAAAAGTCTAAGGTAGATCACATGCAGTTGCCGAAGTTTGGTTCCTACCGACCAAATCAAAGATCTTCTCCACTTAAACAATGGTGTGAATTGATGGTTTAGTTTCGTGGATCCATCTTTTTATATTACTGATTTGATTTCACCAAAACTATTGGTTAAATAATAAAAATCTTGAATCGTTTAATTTTTTAGTTTCATTTTTAATTTTATGATTCGATTTACTTTAATAATTTATGTTGTTAAAATTTGATTAATTTATTAATTAATCAGTTAATTTTTGTAAATTAATAAATTTTTATAAGTAAAAATAAATTAATTAGTGTTCATTTAATAATCTATTTTTTAATAAAATTTCAAAATTTTTGATAAATAAAGATAATCTTTTTCATTCATATTTCAAAATTTTTAATTTATTTAATCTTTTAACTAATTTTATTAGTCTAATACAGGTTGAACCATTTAAACCTTAAACTTCTTATCTTATTGATTTAATTTTCAATTTAATTTTTAAAATGATCAAAGAAGGCTAAGATTGGGGATAATTTCTTTGAGTTTTACCATATAACTAACGTTTATTTCCATAAGACAGACCAAAGTTTTCTCTAATTGATGGCTATGATACTTTTTGCTATGCATTACTGTTTCCAAGTTGATGGTATTAGACCAAATCCGTGTAAAAAGTTTCTGCTGAGGAAGAAGGTAAGGGGAATGCGTAGTGTACTATAAATCATCAATTGTCAATGCACATTCTCAAGGATAGACTGCTAGTTCTGTGTGATATGTCTTCTTTAGTACATGCAAAAACAAAAAAAAGTTTCCAACAACCATCATCATGTCTATAAAGAAATTTCCGAAAGACTTCATGTTGAAGGAAACCATATTTTTGCCTTAATGAATACATGATTATTCTCAATTATCTCCCAATTTCTTAATTAAGGGTATTGTTACAAGTTATTAGGTCTATATATTGAAAAAGAAAAAAAGGTTAACCTTACCGATTGTTCTAAAGTTTGCCGAAATTATTAGGGTTATATGTTATGGTACAAATATTTTGACAAAACAAAAATGAAACATTTTTATTTGAATAAGATCAAATTCAAAGATTGATTCAGGTGGTTATAGCTTATAAGTTTACATTTAATATTTTCACATATTTTAATATACAATTTTAGTTAGTGTTTTTATTCAATTGGTATATTTACTAATAAAATGAGAAAATAAGACTCCAAAAGGAGGTTTTTAAACTATTTATTTTATTAAATTATAAGTTTTAATGAAACTTTATTTTTTCCAATACAACAATAAGAGATTAATTCAAGAAAATGATCCAAATATTTTATATTTGGATGGAAAAGAAAAAACTAATTTACCTCAATATGCAATTTGAGTTGGTGACATTGCCCAATTAGTATAATTACTAACAAGATGAAAAAATACAATTTCCAAATGAAAACAATGAGGTTTTAAACGATTTCTTTCATAAAATTATAAGTTTTAAAGAAACTCTACTATGGTCAATACGTCAAAATAGGTTAATTCAAGAAAACAATGCAAAAATGATATTTGAAAGGATAATTAATTACTCAAGAAATTAAACGTGAATAGTCTATATTCAAATTATCATCATTATATTTTATTTAATTTAATTTTTAATTGTACGGAAATAGCATGTAAATGTGACACTTTTAATGTATTAAATATATTTTCTTTTACATAACTTAGCCTAATACTAATGTTAAATCGTACACAAAGATTTAAAACGATAAAGCAATCACAAATTTATAATATAGACGGTAACAGAAACATTGTGTTTGGTATATATCTGGAAGCAATTAAAAATGTATTTAAGTAATGAACGGTTTATAAGGAGATGATTGGAATAACATGGATTTGCTTGTCATATAAAGTGGGTGCAAGTGTATGATATTTCGTTGAAACTGTGAACTTGCCTTTACAACTTGGGATTGACCTGACATGTATTCTATAACTCTATAAATCTCTCAAAATCTGGGGTGTCCTTTACTCTGAATACAGAAGCAACTATCCACAGTTCGGTTTGTCAAATTTTGAGGGTTAATGAGCAGGATGGTCATACTAGCTATTTGGGTATGCCATCTATTATAGGAAGAAATAACAGACAAGTTTTTCAGTATGTGGTGAAAAAATTAACAAAGAGATTTCACGGATGGAAAGCCAAATTATTATCAAAAGCGGGAAAGGACGTTCTATCGAGAACAATGGCGCAAGCAATGCCAAACTACATTATGTCACTCTTTCAACTACCGATAGACATATGTAAGGATTTGGAAACTTTAATGAATAGTTTCTTTTGGCACAATGGAGATCGGGGTAACAATGGTATTAAGTGGCTTCGGTGGCGACGCCTTGCTATTCCCAAGATTCATGGAGGCTTAGGTTATCGTGACTTGCGACAATTTAACCTTGCTTTATTAGCAAAACAAGGATGGAAATTGATTAAATATCCCAATTCGTTTGTCGCAAAAATTATGAAAGCCAGACACTTCCCAAACTCTGAGTTTTTGACAGCACCCCATGGCAACAACCCAAGTCAGATTTGGAGAAGTATATGTCAAGCACGGCCTATCTTAATGCAGGGATGTCGACGACGCGTTGGTGATGGTGCTACCATCAATATCTGGCGAGATTCCTGGTTGATGGATGATAGAGAACCTACTATTCAGACGGAATATTTAGAAGATCGAAACTTGAATATGGTTGCGGATCTCATGATAGGACGACAATGGAATGAACCGTTGATCCGTAACTCTTTTAGCTCACGAGATGCAGCGCTCATTCTACAAATCCCACTAGGACTCTTACTTATTGCGGATGATTGGGTATGGACAAAAAACAGGAAAGGCGAATATCTAGTCAAAGATAGATACCGACTCAGCACTGAGATGGCTAATGAAAATTTTCTAGTTGCTAGATTCCTATGGGAAAAGCTTTGGAAAGTTCAAGTCCCAGGTAAAGTACAGATTCTTATTTGGCGTCTTCTACGCAATATCCTTCCATGCAGGACCACCTTGAGAGGACGACATATGCTCTTGGATGATACATGCCCTATTTGCCTTAAGGAGCCAGAAACGACGTTACATGTTTTTTACAACTGCAATTTTGCGCAATCGGTTTGGATACTTTCAAATGTGGGATGACATACTATTTCTTCTCTGCAGGAATGGCTCACGAGTGTCATTACATCCTTCTCACAAACACATCAGGAGGAGATTTTTATGATCATATGGAGTCTGTGGCTGTATCGAAATGACGTAGTGTGGTCATCGAAAGCTCAGCCTCATCCTTACATCCTAAGCAGCGCACGGACGACTCTCTCTGAATGGAAAGCAACAAAGATGTCAACTGCTATCCACGCCATACGAACGCCACACCCTCCAGTGCATTGGGTAGCTCCAGCTCCAAACCATTTCAAATGTAATGTTGACGTTGGTTTGTTGGAGGACGGGGATTATAGCCTTGGTATGGTTATCCGCAACTCTCAAGGGCGAAATTGTGATGGTAAATTGTTGAAGCTTCCAGGTTGGTGAGATCCACAAATTGGCGAAGCACTTTGCTTTCGGGAAGTTTTGAGTTGGATCAAATCTTTATCGTTTTTTCCCATATGCGTGGAAACGGACTGTCTGATTGTCTCACAATTTTTGGAATCTACGCATATTTTTTCCTCTTATTTCTCCAAGATTATTCAAGATTGTAAAGTTCTCCTTCATGAGCTATCGTCGGTCTCTTTTGCGTTTGTTAGAAAACCAACGAATCAAGTTGCTCATACCATAGCTAGGGTGGCTAATTCTATGTCTGGTTTTGAGTTGGGAGTATGCCCTCCTTCTTTTTTGTATGACGTTTTAACATTGGATTTCAATAATATGCGCTGAGCACATGCGTTATTGTTAAAAAAAAAATCGAAATCATAATTTCTAATCCAATAATTTCTCACATTTAATTTACATTTTAAATTTATTTCTTAGATAATACCAAGTCAAAATTAATTTTGTTCAAAAACTGATAGAAAAAAATTACATGTAATATGGTTATAAAACTCAACCAATTCAGCCGATTTTACGGTAAAAATTTTAAACTTTTCACTATTTCAGTTCAGTTTTTAATTTTTTAATTTAATTTACTTTAACAACTCTTGTCGTTAAGAATTGATTAATTTATTGATTAATTGCTTAATTTTTGTAAATTAATATTTTTTATAAACTAAATTAATTAATTAATTTTTATTTAATAATTTATTTTATAATTAAACTTCAAAATTCTTCGATTTTAAAAACATTAGTTTAGTAATAAATCGGTGGCACTTGAAGCAGTTTTTTTAACTAAAAGAATTTTTTTTTGAAAGAATGGAAATCCTATAAAAATTAAAATTAAAATTCGTCAGTAATTTTACTATTATGATATATAAGTATTTTACTCACATCATTTTATCTAGGTATTCAATATATAAGTTGTCTGCTTTCTATGTTTGCATAATAATGTGGTGATAGTTGAAACAATTTTTTTAAATTATTATATATAAATTATTTTTAAAAAACTTATTAAAACAAATAAAATAATAATAAATTAGAAGAGGTAATTATAAAAAACAGAAATTCTGTAAAAAGTAAAAATAAAAATTTATAAGTGATTTTGGTATTTGATGTATAAGTATTTTGATCCTGTTATTTTATATGCATATGAAGAAATTTCCAAAAGCTTTGCTGAAAAACTTTAGATATCTTTTAAGACTTAAGAGTATTCCACACACAGAAATATTTCTTGAGAGGTATTTAATTTTAATAAATAATATGATAATGAGTTTATGTCAAAAAAAGACCATAAAATTCAATACATTTCTAATATGTAGCAGAGAGTAGGCATTGCTTCCTACCAAAAGAGAATTTGTAAATATTTAGTTATATGATTGTCAACAATAATGTAACCGGTGTACAAAGTTCTTCATTTTATGAAGCTTAGAAAGGTTATAATGTACGCATTCTTTTCTTTATACTTTTACATAAAGACTGTTTTTGTAGCTTGATTGTGTTACTATTAATTAAGAGAAGCCAGTAATCTTTTTATTTGTATGTTCTATAATTTCATTAATAATATTAATTAAGAGAAGTCAATAATTTTTTTATTTGTAATTCTATAATTTCAATATGCGCAATATCTTTTCTTATTATTACAAGTACTTAAAATGAGGCTACATAACTAATGTGTGAAAAATGTATTCTAATGTATTTGAATCAAATGCAACCATAAAGTCTGCATTTAAATGTGAGATTGAACACATTGAACATCATATATATTAGGGTTAGTAACAAGACGGATCGTATGAAGCTTAACTCAGATCTGATTTTTTTTTAAGTGAACCTAGCTCAAGGTTTAGTTAGACTCGAATTATTAGGTTCAATTACTCGAAATTGAACTTTTGGTAAAAATAATATTTTTTTATACTTTGATCAAATTAATATCATTTGGGTCTAATTGGTTTACTATCCCTAATATATATGTACAAATGCACAGAGGGGATACTCTGAGACCTGATCTAAAAGGTCCAAACAATTTAATTATTTGTTTAAAATGACGTCATTTTAGTTAGTTCATTTAAGTTTGAGTCATGTTTGAACTACACATTTTTAGAATAAGATCCACAATGAATTCATTCTAATTCGACCTGTTGTTATCCTTAAATAAGCCTGCTCAAAATGAAAATAATATTGTTTTGCTTTGATCAAATTAATACCATTTGGATCAAGCTGGTTTACTATCCCTAGCTAACATATACGTACAAATGCACATAAGGGATAGTTTGAGACCTGGTTTGAAATGTCCAAGTTGTTCAACTATTAATCTAAAACAATGTCATTTTGGTTAGTTCATTTAGGTTATATTTGGATGGACATAAAGTTTTTAATAGAATGAAATGAAATGATTTATAATGGAATAAAAAACAAGTAGATATAATATTAGAAAATTGTTGTTTGAGATAAATGAAAGGGTTCATAATATAATATAGTTAAATGTTATTTGAAAGAAGGGTTTATAATGTAATATAATAAAAAGTTATTTATTATTTTACAATTCATTCTAAACCTTCCAAATTGAAGGTTTCTCATTTTTACTGTTTAAGATAAAATGAAATGTAATATGAAACTCTCATCTTCCATTTTATTCTATTTCATTTCATTATAAACTCTCGTCTTAAAAAATGAAATAATATTACATTTTATTCCATTCCATTAATATACCTCTAACGAACCTTAAGTTTGATTCGTGCTTTGATTGGATTGAGATCTACACCCTAAATATCAAAACTCAACCTAAAAAAGATCTCATAATTGAATTGAGATCAAGTTGGGTGAAGGGTAACTATCAATAAAAGGTACTGGGGACCGATGGGAATTCAGCAACACTGCATTTGACATTAAGGACACTCCATTCCTGCTGGACAGTGACATTGGTGGAAATTTAGTGAGACACAGAAAAAAAAACAGGAGAGGTCCATTGCACCTGGAACGAAAACAGGCAAACATCAAAACTTCTTGTTATCGATTGAGACATCGGTTGTTTCACGCAACAAATGGTATGTTCTTATGTACAACTTTTTCATATAAAATGATAATAATTTTGGCTAGAGATAAGTTCAAGTACGATATCCCCATTGTTCTAATTTTTTTAGGAGAACTCAAACACAAATCATAGACATTATTCTGAATTTCGTACTATTTCAAGTACAAAATTGTCTTGTATTGTATTGGTTTACCGTAATAAAAATAATGTGTCAAATTTATAGATTAAGAAAAAACAGAAGGGTCAGATTAAAAAAAAAAAAGGTTTTGGTTAGGTCGGCTGTGCTAGGCCCAGAGCCAGGTCCACATGTCCACGGCCCATTCACGAGTATCAGCAAGCCCGCACGCCCGCGACTCATCCACAGATGTTAGTC
>JAOSBK010000204.1:2350416-2365321 GCA_027568895.1 Erythroxylum shatona
ATTCGCCCGTCGTAATTCACATTCGTTTACGTTTCCGTCGGTGTTATTCCGTCGGTATTTAACAATTTTCTTGTAGTGTAAGCCAGCTCTTCAAGTCTTTTTATGACATACACCGTGTCTTTAAACAAAATGTAAGGGATATTAAAGAAATTTAAAGCTTATTGCATTAGAAATTAGAATCAATGGCTAAAAAGCTTAACCGATTCAACTGTAAAAATCTTAAATTTATTAATTTTTCGGTTCGATTTATCTTTAAAAATTTTATTGTTTAAAATCAATCAATTTATTAATTAATTGGTCAATTTTATAAATTAATAAGTTTTTATAAACTAAAGTAAACCAATTAATTTTCATTTAACAATATTTTTCAATTAAAATTTAATTTTTTAATGGATAAGAATAATTATTTAATCATATTTTAAATTCTAAATTTTATTTAATTTTTAATTAATTTTATGATAAGCTAATACTAATTGAACCTTTTAAATTTTAAATATTTTATTTTATTGATTTAATTTCCTATTTAATTTTTAAAACATTGGTTAGAATTATAAGTTAGAGTGAAGAATAAGCAATTAAGTTTAAGAAAATATTAAGAAGAAAGACAAATTTTAATAGAAGTCGTAACTGAAAAGAAGAGATGAGCTAGTTCTTCATGTCTTTATCTTTTTTAATTCTTTCATCGAATCATAGTAAATGGATGACTTTTTTCTTAGCAAGTCCAAATAATATTAGGCATGTTTCAACTAGTCCACTTTGGTGGTTCATTGACAATTCTGGGTTGAATTAAGTTTCTTCCGAAAGTTGACTACTTCTGAATTTTTTTCATTATTTCATTTTAAAAATATTAGACTTAGACCTAATTATATTTAAATTAAAAGAAGTAGGAATTAAATAGAAAGAACTGCTCAAGTGGCCATTACTAAAGTAAATTTTCAATATATATAATCATTAGTAAACAATTTTTGTTAAGAAACAATATAAGTTCATAAAAATTATGTTAGTTAAATAGATATTACAACTCAATTTTGTTGTTTGGTTAAATTTTAGTTTTTTAAGTCAATGTACATGAACCTACCACAAGACAACATTAGCAATTACCAATTTTTTTATACATCGAACTGTTCTATTATTTTAATAGTAAAAATTTTGAACTGGCTAACTTTTCAGTTCGATTTTTAACTTTCTAGTTTAATTTTTGTTACTAAAAACTGTTAGGATATATATTATATATCTTTTATTTAGTTTTGACATTATTTATTAATTGGACATATAAGATATTAATTAAATAATGACTTGAATTCAAAAAGCTATTTTGGATAATATTCTAAAGGTTATAGAATCCTATTTTGAATAGATGTGTATCTGTGGTGGACTACGTTGATGTGTGAACTGGGATTTTTATTAAGTATTGAAGTCTGAATGTTGGAGGGATTAAACTAACTATACGATTTGACTACCTCTTTTCTATGCTTTAAACAAAAGTGGCACGCATCTTACTTCCCATATGAATATAAAGATATTTGTGCGCTTGTGGGCGTAAATTGAAGATTGAAGAATATATAGCAAAAGAAGAAATTTGTTTTGTGAGTGGGTTGTAGTGGGGTTACATCTGTGATTTCTGCAGAAGTTTTTGTGATTTGATTATGAGTTCTGCGAAAATCAACGCATTGTTGTTGCGACGATTTTCAGATTTATTTTAGTGGAGCGTAACTTATCGGGAAGTTGTTATTGTCTATCTCAAGGGTATTTAGTTTTTATTTTTTATTATTTATCACATGAGTTATTTGTTCATTGTTCTTTCGTTAAAAAGTTTATTGAGAAAATTCTCTGTCGATATTAATATGAGGCAGTCGTACTATTGGGTGTGAAATTCTTTCACGGAAAGTGAGGTTGAAAGATAGTGTCAAGGGTTGAGTGGTGTCAGCTTAGTAAAGCCTTAGGTAAATCTATTGTACTTTCGTAAAAGTATTAAGCTGGGTAAGGGCCCTGCAGACGTAAGCAAGATATGTCGAATTACGTCACCAAATTTCTAGTATTTTTATTATTTCGGTTTTACTTATTTTTATTTTGTTGATGTCAAAGAAAAATTGTGAAAAGTTTGCGAAATAATTAATCCCCTTTAGTTTTTCAAAAACTAATCAGTTTATTAATTAATCGATCATTTTTTATAAATTAATTAGTTTTTATAAATTAAAATAAACTGATTAATTTTTATTTAATAGTCTCGTTTTTCAATTAAACTTTAATTTTTTGATATATAAGGATAGTCTTCTTTAATTATTTTCAAATTCTTTAATTTTATTAAATCTTTAATCGATTTTATGACGGTTTTATACCGATGAAACTTTTAAATCTTAAACATTTTATCATAATAAATTAACTCCTGCTATGATAATTAAAACATTGATAATTATACCCTAAGCTGATAATTATACCAAAATGATCTTTTGGTGGATTTTCTTACATATCTACTCTAATCAATCTTTATTTATTTATGATATCTTATAAAAATCTATTTTATAAATTACTTAACTAGTATATAGGCTAAAAACTCATGATGCAGTTTTCTTGAAGTTTATTAGTGAAATGTACTATAAGCCTAGGAATTATAGCAAGAAAGACTTTTTTTAATTCATGTGATCTAAGAATGTCACCTATTTTGAGTTTATATTATCTTTGTATGCCTTTTGACTAAGGGTTGCTAGGCCGAGCATAGATGTGTTGTTTTTATTAACAAAAAAAACTCTTTAAATAACAAAATTTAATTAAAGTTGACAATATTTTTTTAGAAAGCTTTTAACGAGAAATGCGGATTTTAATTATTATGGTAGGAGAAAGAAATTGAAATTTTTGATTAACTTAATTGTTACTAAATTATGATAAATATTAGAATTATAATTTTAAATTTTATAAAACTGTAACTAAACCTTCATTTCTAATTACTATTGTGCTGTCGACAAGATGTTTTTATAAATCCAAACTCAGACTAGACTTGAACTAAAATTCCAAATAATTATTTATTAAGTTTATCTTGTGAATAATTAATAATATTAATGGCGACAAAAATTCTGGGAAATTACTAATTTGGATACAAAATTCCTCAAATGGTAGCTTTAGCAAATAAATTTAAAGCCATTGGCTTACATAGGGCGTTGTTTACTATTATTAATTGCATATATGTGATCATAAAATATTAGAAACAACAACAATAACATTCTAATAAATATTACTCAGAAGTGAGACTTGAAGATTTTTAAAATATGTAACTTTTTTTTTAATTCAAAATTTTAAAAATTGAATCGAATATTAAACTGATAAGATAAGATATTTAAGGTTTAAAAGGTTCAACTAGTATTAAACATTCATAAAATTGGCTAAAAATTATATAAAATTAAAAAATTTTAAATAATGATTAAAAGAGACTGTCTTTATTTATCAAAGAATTTAAAGTTTAATTTAAAAAGAGACTATTAAATATAAATTTATTTATTTATTTTAATTATAAAAATTTATTAGTTTACTAAAATTAATCAATTAATCAATAAATTGATCATCTTTTAATAACAAGAATTGTTAAAATAAATTGAACCAAAAAATTAAAAATTAAATTGAAAAATTGAACGATTCAAAGCTTTTATAATAAATCACTTGAACTAATTGAATTTTTTAATTATTATTTTAAATGATAAAAAAGTTGTTTTTCAGCATAGTATTATTTAAAAAAGAATATAAATAATAATGGTGCTTAATTTTTATACTGAATGAGAAGGAAAGATACATTGCATTATTGAGAAACATGTCACTGTCAAATTTGCATTATTTTCAATGTCAATCATAGGCAACATTTCTCAAGATTCATTAATGTTTTGACATGTTGGGTTTGACCCACACAAACATACCCAAGTTGAGATCTAACTTGGTTTTTGTGGCCTTGGTTTGCTGGGAACTATTTTTTTTCCCCCCGGTTGTGTGTGTGTTTGGTAAATCATATTCCTTTCCTTTCTAAATTTGGAATTCTTTTTCTTTTTTCTTTTTTTGAATCACTTCACTAAGAATCACTTTTTGTGCATCCACCATAACCATTAATGCATTACATAGTTCTTCTCCATTTTATTTTATACGTATGCAAGTGCAGACTATAATTTAAGGACTTAAATTTTGGTCATTATGTGGACTTTTATTTTTGGTACGTTAAAAAACATATAGTGTATTCTCACCTTATCTATCAACGATTTAAATAGGAAGTTGTGATTCTATCTTCCTCTCATATTTATAAAGAGAAAATATAATTGCAAAATCTTATATTTACAAATTAATGATTAATATGATCCATCTTATAGTAAAATTCTAATATAGTAAATAATGATATGGTCGTATAACTTAGGATCTAATTCTGTAATATCAAACAAAATTTGTCATAGATTAAATTAAATTTAGAGAGGAATGTTATACTTTTATCATGTTTATTTAGAATCGATAAATTAAATCTCATTAAGTCTAAAATTACAAAACTAAGCTAAACTTAAAATTAAAAAAATTATACGAACTAACTCAAACTATAAAATGAGATTATTTTCATGTCAATTTGAGTCCAATCAAATCATATAGTTCAGTAGGCACATTCTGACTTATTCGCTTATTGCGATCCCTATGTGCTGTTGAATATGGAAAAACGTTGGTGTTTTGGAGAAGATAGGCATAATTCAAGGACAATAATGTGTATTCAATGATTGCATATGACTTTCCCCCAATGCTAGTGTCTTGCATTCCATTGTCATGAATCATGATTAGACTCTTGAATGCACAGACATAACACTTATCCTTTTTCCTTTTCCTAGGAAAAAATTATCTTTGATCATCAAAATAACAGTATGTAATCATTTTAACCTATGGTCTATTTGCATTTTGTAATGAGAAAATCCTATATTCTAATAACTTTCCATTTATTTAAGTTCATAGCTATCCCTTATAGTTTGCAGATTTGGCATTTAATTTTTTTTGCAAAAGAAAATCAATTAACTTGTGGATTTTAATTATTTTCATGGACGATGGAAAAGAGGAAATTTAAAAACAACCCTTTTGTCGTTTTAGTTCTTGGAAAGATTTCTTCTTCACGATTCATCACAAGAAAACATAATTAACTTGGCTGAATGGTGCGTTCGGCTATGAATTTAATTATCATTCTTGAATTTGTAGCTTTTGTTAAGTTTCTTAAGCTTAGGTTAAGAATTTAAATTTCGGCCCTACTTGATCTGGGCCACGGGCAGAAGAAGTTAAGGACTTTCTCCCTTAACAAGTTTTAAATTAAGGATCACGAGTCATATTATTACAAATAATAATGCAAATGCAATTATAAGAATCCCAATAAATTATGATAACAAGCCGAAACACAATCCTAATGTTGGCCTTATAGTCAATCATATAGTTATATTTTAACATAAAATGATTTAAAGACAGCTTTTACCTTGCACATATTTAGATATAGATAAAAAAGTTCATGAGATAATTATACATTACCACTGAAATTATAATGATGAGATTTATATTACATTTATATATTATTCATAAATTGTTTCTAATCATTATTCTATTAAATTAGACATTAATATAACGTAAAAAAATTAACATAAGTTATATTATTCCTTATTAGGGACGTTAATGGGTTGGGCTTGGGCTGCTCATGGCCCGACCCGACCCCCCGGGCCCATGTGGCATGCATCTCGGCTTTTTAAGAAAAAGTAAAAAATGACATCGTTTTTTAAAGAATAGTCAGGTCACAGGACCGGGCCGGCCAGGACCGTGGCCCGCCCCGTGGTCGTTCAATTCAAACCGAGCCAAAATCGGGTCGGGTCAGACCAATTTTGTCATCCTTATTGCTTATGAAAGAAGCAGTCGGTCATAGATTAAAGTACGAAAATATTTAAACAAAAGTTCAGGTGCTTGTTAAATAACAAGTTCATTGAACTGACCTCATATAAGAAATTCATTTAGAACATTACTTATATATCTATGGAAATTTTCATTGTAATAATTGTACAAGTGATCATTTGAATGATGATCTCCTGAGTTATCTTGTATAGAGATTGTTATACTTTGATACTACTTATAATTTATTTTAATCAAGGATAGCTTAGATAGTAATCATTGGGTATAACATGAACTATATAAAGGTAATTTAGTGATGAAGATAAGATTCATCACCCTAAAGTAGGAGAGTATTTTATCATTCTCGACTAGTATTGATTCAAAAAATCATTGGTCAAGGTAGAATGACGTTTTGTAAATTTTTAACAAATATCATTAATCGAATTAATAGCTTATGATAGAAAACTCATATAATTAGAATAAAAATAAAGTAGACATTAATTTCATGTTCTATGTCTAATTGAAATATTACATAATGAAATAAATGAATTATACAAAAAATTGTGCATAAAAAGGTTAATCAAAACTACTTTGTTATTCCTAAATATTTGAGTGATCATGATGTGTTGCTAGAGATCAATCTTGATCTATAGATATAAATTGTTTAATTAAATAATTAAAGATAAATTAAAGAAGATTAACTTATCTAATCTTAAATATGAATTAGGGTTATTTAATACCATCACATTCGAAAACCTAATGGGTCATACATAAAGAACGAGTTGAAGAGAACAAAGATATTTTAATCAAGTTGGATTTGATTGTAAAGTTTAAGAAATTTTACAATTAACTATGAGATATTTAAGGATCACTATGAGATATTATATCTTATTTGGACATAATTGGCATTTAATTAGAATTATTTATAATTTTAATTAAATTTAACTAAAGTTAGAATTTAATTTCAATTAAATTATTAAAATGTTCAAAACCTATTTTAAGTAGGCTTAAGCTTTAATGGAGCTAGCATTCTTTGTTTAACCCTCTCTATAACAATTGCAGAGTTCTCTCAATTTATTCTGTGATACAATTAGAGATCAGACAGTTATGCAGCTAAGATAGTTGAGATAAGTCAATTTTGGTTACGATTAGAGGGATACGATAAGAATATAATTAAGCTTCAGAATAAGATACGAATTAAAATTCATGCTTTATTATGATTTATGCGTCGTTTAATAGAACTTTAGTGACCTTGGCTTTGAAAAATCAAATACAAAAAAAGTCATAATTATTTCGTTGCTTGCGAGATTATATCCTAGCCTGATTTTCCAATAATAAGCACAAGTATAGATTTTATTCACAATAAACTTTGCATATGAACAAATAGAAAACTTCAAGCCTTCTCTTGAATTTGATATGGGAATTGTTGTATGGCTTCCTCGATTAAATTTTACACAAGATAGGGTATAACCAATGTTTAAAAATCAAAAAGATTCTACTAGTTTAATTATAAAAATTTTAACCAAGTCAACTTTTTAATTCAATTTACTTTAATAACTCTTATTATTAAAAAACGATTGATTTAATAATTAGCTGGTCAATTTTCGTAAATTAACCAATTTTCTTAAATAATAACAAATTGGATGATTTTTATTTAATAATTTTTAATTAAACTTCAATTTCTTTTATGAGCAACAATAATATCTTTCTCGTTTCTTCAATCATATTTCAAATTCTTCAATTTGTTCAATTTTTAGTGTATAATAGTTTTATGACAGTGTAATACGAGTTGAACTTTTAACTTTAAACTCCTTATCTTACTAATATATATTTCGGTCTAATTTTTAAAAATATTGGGAATAATAAAAATACTTAACTTATACTTAGAGATGACAATAGGTCAAATTAGATCCGACTTAACTCTTTTTCTAGTGGCCTTTTTCATCAATACAATTCATCCCCTTCTTCACATTGAATAAAAAGGCTAACCATTTGATATTAAAACTATAAACTAGGAAGCACAAGATCAATCACTCTTCTAACGAGATCATGAGTTGGGAAACCAAAGGATGAAGATTGAGGTAAGAACTAGATGATAACATTAGTAAGTCGAGTTAATAGCAAGGATAGGAATAGAAGGTTTACAAAGAAACTTACTGTAAACAGCAAAAGCAATAAATGGAGGATTCTTTTACAATGTTCCTGACTCATGGTATGTTGAATCTACGAGAGGTTCAACTTGATTCCACTGCTTCAAGAGTCTTTGTTCAATCAACAACGAAGGATGGTCATTCTCCAATAATCTTGAAGATTCTCCAATAATCTTGAGACTATCTCAAGTATGCTCTATACATACTTATAGATTAAAAAACTAATAATGCAGTTAAGGAGATAGGGATGCTTGGAATAACAAGTTTTATCTTATGATACTAACAACAGTTACCTCATCCAAAGACTTGAATTGAATATCGGTTATCGTCATGGGTAGATAACCATCAATCAGATATGCCAACCTCTCCCATTTGCACATAATGATGACAATGTTGCATATTGCATCCTTTAACACTCTTATTAAACTTAATCATACAGAAAAATGAATAGTGTGACCATTGAGTCTATCAAAATTCGGGAGCACTACACTAGAAACCAATTAAGGTCAGCATAGAGACATCAACTCTTAAATAAAGAGAACATTGATTAAAGACTCACCATGCCCTATAACTATTTAATTATGCGAGATAAAGTACCTCGAATCCCTTGCAGAGCATACTTTTACCTCCACACTTCATGTATTATACTTATAATTATGTCACTTTTCTAAAAGCGCCATAACCCGTCGTCAACAAATAAATATAGTACATGATCATAATTCAAATATTCTTTCTTTGCCCTAATGTCAATTGGTTTTCAAATTAATAGCTTTCCCAATAATGCTCCATAAGGTCTAATCTCTCATGACCGTCGACAACATACCAAAGTAGCTTACATTAACCATCAACCTTTTGACTAAGTCTAAAGTCATAAGGGCATATATTACAAGACCAATTATATGTCTTTAAGGACTCATACAGTGATGAAGCAGGGATTCATTAACTCACTTCCTTTTATGATTGCAAAGCACGTGTGTATGAATGCATGCTACGATATATCAAACAAGATATCTTAGAAATCTTAGTCAAGTTATTGTTCAAACACCTTACTCGAGATCTTTCTTTGTTCTCTAATTCAATCAAATGTACTAAAGATCTCGCATCAGGCTTTAAAAAAAACATACATGGATTGTGGGTGCTCCATATATGATCTAACTATTAGATCTCATTTTGACATCTAGCCAAGGAGACAATATAAGAGTCTCATGTTTTTGCTCGCCTTCAACGATGTATAAAAAGATTATTACTCGTGTGAGAGAGTTATCTAGCTTGTTTTTATATATGAAAAAAAAACAAATATATATGAATTAAAAGGATTGGAATTTGAAGGTATTGATGATTATTGTTAGTGAAATTAATTACAAACATTTATGTTTAACATCTTTAGTTTTAGAGTTGACGAAATAGCTTGAGTCTAGTTTGGCTTGGCTCATTCCAAATCACTGAGATCAAATATGGTTTAATCAAGTTCGTTTTTGAACATTCGACCTCAATTGAATTTAAAAGTCTTTTTAGATTAAGTTAATTTAAAATTAACTAATTAAATTATATTTAACTCATTTTAGGTATTTAACTCTAATCAAATTTAAAATTAGACTTAAATATAAAATTTTAAGTTCCGGCTCAGACCTGAATCAATTAATTGCCACTACTTATCTCCTTTCACTTCTAAGCCCTTTTGATAAGCAATGAACGATGCGAATTATATTCGAAATGTACTATGAAAAATTCTAAATTCGCGTCTTTGAATATGTTTCTAAAACTTGTAGTGTGAAAAAACTTGCTTATATACTTCATTAAACTTTTTTTAATCTAATTTATTATGTATTTTTATTACAAATATCTATGTTGCCTTTTATATCTATTTAACATAAAAATCAATGATTAAAAAATTCAACCGACTCTGCCGGTTTAATCGTAAAAACTTGAACCATCCAATTTTTTATTTCAATTTTTAACTTTTTGATTCGATTTATTTTAATAAATCTTGTTGTTAAAAATTGTTCAATTTATTAATTAATCGGTTAAATTTTGTAAATTAATAAGTTCTTATAAACTAAAAGAAATCAATCAATTTTCATCTAACAACTATTTTTCAGTTAAACTTCGAAATTTTATATAGGTAACAATAATCTCTTTCAATCATATTTAAAATTTTGTAATTTTATTTAATCTGTAACTGGTTTTATAACGGTCTAATATCAATTGAATATTTGAAATCTTAAATCTCTTGTCTAACCACTTTAACTTTTGGTTTTTAAAATTACTTACCAATATGATACATTTTGTAATTAAGTTTAATCTAAAATTGTAATTAAGTTTAATCTAAAATTACTTACCAATATAATACATTTTGTAATAGTTCCTCTCTTTTCTTTTTTACTCTAATTTAAAAGACATTATTTATAGTGATTATTATGAATGTGGAGAATATATTATATCTTTCGAGATTAATTATAATTAATTATCAATTCATTAATTATCTGTTTTAATTTTACAGAACATATTAGCTTTTCTTAGACAAACTAACATGAACATCCAACTCTTGATCTCTTGAAACCTTCTTGCTTCAATCATTTATTATATCCACCTCAATCAACAAAACAATGACCCTTATGGAGTAAATAAATTCTTTCATGTGAAGTATGATTATGAGTGGAGGAAAAATGTGGATTAAAAAATTGTTATTTTATAATAAATTTGCAATCTAAAAAATCTTCCTAACGGTTCTTTAATCAGAATCACTTTAGAAATTGTGTGAAGTAATTTGGGTGTAAACTTTGAAATTGTCAAGTGCAGAAATTTTCAAGCATTTGAGCATTTTGTGATCCTTTATTCAACACTTGTCTACTTCAGTCCATTGTTTGTCGAGTGACATAAGAACTCATATCCTGCATTGGTCATTACACTCATCTCAATTCAGACTTATTTCATATCTTGTCTTTTTTATTTTTTATACCATATCCGGCAAAATCATATGCTCCCTTTTCTTTGTTGAGAGCCCACAAATCATAATCACAAACTTAAAACAATATCAGAATGCATTGAAGCTTGGAACAAAGGGATTACATAAGATCCACTTTGGTCACAATTAGTAATAAATTAACTAGTTAAGTCCACAACATATATTTATACAGTGGGTATGTTGGATTAGAGTGATTAGATTTTTACTTGAGTGTTTAAACGTAAAAAAAATCGAATATTTTACGCATGTGGTTGATGAATGACGTAAAAATTAATATTTAGAAGAGTTACATAACTCTCCATGTTTATCAACATAATATGTGATTTTCTTATAACAAAACATATTAGTCATCTAAAATTAAAAATTTTAAAAGATTGAATACTAAAATAAAAATTTTAAAAAGTTTAATTTTTTATAATTTGCTATCGGACAAATTAATTGGTTATAACTTTAATTTATATTCGTAGCTTATATTTAAATAATCAAACATCTGAAATGATCCAGGAATTAATGACTAATAATTTAAAATCAAAATTTTCTATCCAACTAGTTGCACCTCAAAACTCTCCTAGATTTATATACAAATGCCTTTTTAGCTAATTATTTCTTATCAGGCATGATCCAATAAGTTGCGGTGGTCCGACAGTTTTCACATCATGTCAGTTGGTTTTGATTACCAAATATACTGTAGTTAATGATGACAAATATTAGTACGACTTAGGCGTGTTAAGTCGAGGGTTTGATAGGTTTGGTAAAGAAACGGAATATGAGGAAGGTTCTACATATTCCATTCGATTTTATTTTAAATAATAAAAATAAGAAATCTCTAATTTGAAGAATTGAGGAAGAAATATAAACTAATAAATATATATTATTTAATATACTTTTAATATTTTTTCTTTATATGATTTATTTCCTCTAATCCTAATCTCCTTTTTTCTTGACTGATTTATTACAGTCCACGAAAATTATATATAATTATAATATTTTTATAATATTTTTTCTTATCCTTATAATAATATTTTATATCATTAATAATAAATTGTATATAATTAATAATATAATAAAAAATATTAATTAATAAAATAGAAAATATATTTAAAAAGTATTTTTTAATTGTTTGTATATATTTCTATATAAATAAAAATATAAATAAATTATTTTTAAATATAAATCACATATAGTAGAATAAAATAAATTCTAATAAAATAAAATTTATTAAATAATTATTAATAATATTTTATAAAATAATAATAAATTGTAAATAATTAATAATAAAATAATAAAACTTTTATTACAATTTTTATTATTTTAAAATAGAAAATATACAAAAAAATAATATTTCACGGATGTGACATGAATCGTGACTTTTTAATTGGACATGATTTCTGTTTTAAAATCATAGCGTTAAACTTGTGACAACCATTTTAATATTAGGGGTATAATAGTTATTTATTATACATTATGTTTCTTTTCATTCATCTTCCAAACAATATTTTACTATATTACATTATGAATTATTTCATCCCTCTTAAATAACTTTTCACTATATTACATTTCATTTTATTATAAACCGTTCCGTTCTATTCCATTAATTAACATCCAACAAAATATGCCCTTAATTAGCTAAACAAAGCACTTGACTTTTGCAATTTATATGTCTAGATATGTATATACCAGCCTAAGTATATGGAATTTTAAATCTTAACATGCAATGCCTCTAGCAAATTAAAAAAGTAAACGACCAGCTGAGCCTTGAGAATGTTTAATATAATTCAATAAGTGGTTCTTGTTGAATGATTAAACCAAATTATACTATTCAATTTTAAGATAATCATCCAATTCAATTATAAATAAAAGTGATTTAATTAATTGATTATATTATAATAAATTATAAAAATGAAACATATTTATAATTATGGTATTACACAAAACATTGCCTTTATTTGATCCACCATACACACGTCACGTCATGCATGTAAGTACTTCGACGAGAGCAAGACAGGGTTCATTGTATCATATCGAAACAGGTTACTATCACTATAATTCTACAGACGTACGTCAGCTTTTGGACTCTTCAGTATTCATACTGTAGTTTGTCCTGGTGTAATACAAAGCAGATCCAGCCAAAATAAGGAATACAAACGTCGCATGCTAATTTATAAATTGTATATTTTAAATAAAAATTTTAATAAATAAATAAATTAAGATTAAATAATAAATTTGATATAATGATATTTATAAATACAACATATTCCCACTTTAAATCTCCTGCAAATAGTTAAAAGTAAAATATAGTCGACTTGAACTTGAAATCTTTAAACTAGTCGATCCACGAATAACACATTCGATGAAAGACAAATTCAACCAGTTGAATCACCTTCTTGAAAGTTAATTTAAACTTTTGTTTAAGATAAGCATAAATATTTAATTTATTAGGTTAATTGTAGTAAAATAACCAAAGTTGTTAATTAAGAATGAACAGCTTCAAATTAAATAATTTTAGTTTAAATATTTGTAGATATAACATATTTTCACTCCTCTAAATCATTAAGGTATATAAATACATCATTTAATCACGACTTGAACATGGAATCTTTAGATTAATAGGTACATACAAGAGCAAACACGATGAAAGACAATCTCGACCTTTTGTACCACCACATTCAAAGTTGGTCTACAATTTTGTTTAAGCTAAGCATATTTCTTTATTTTATTGGTTTAAATTAATGATTAAAAAATTAAACTAATTTGATCAGCTTAATAGTAAAAATCTTCAATACTCCAATCTTTTAGTTCGGTTTTTAATATTTTAGTTTGATTTATTTTAATAACTTAATTTATTAATTAATCGATCAATTTCTATAAATTAATAATTAAATTATTATAAACTAAAATAAATCAATTAATTTTTATTTAATAATATTTTTATTAAACTTTAAAATTTCAGTCAAAAATAATTTAATTCAATCACATTTTAAATTCTTTAATTTTATTTTTGAAGGAAAATTCTTTAATTTTATTTAAATTTTTTCTAATTATTGACTTGAATAAAGTCAAACAACCACATTTGTTAATTCAGTATTTCTGAAAACATACTTAACACGAGCATTTAGGGTTAGAACTGGACCTTGACTTGACTGAGTAGCGAGTAGCGAGAAGACGGAAAATGAAAAATTCCCATTTTCATCTCTGAATCTGATGTTAGAATTTGCAGGTTATTAATAACCTTGGTCCTCTTTCATTGCCTACTTTAATGACATGCATGAACTTGGAGCTCTCACTTTTGACCCGTTTTCCTCCAATTTATTTCACTTGTCCTTTGGCACAGCAGAGATGCTATTAATAGCAACTATGGTGGTTGTGACTTACCCCCAATTCGAAGAACTTGCTTAGCTATCAATGTCCATTCACAGCCAATCTTTAGACAGGGTCTGTGTTGTAGTCTTGTGGGATAGAATTAAAATGGAAACAAGATGGTAACATCACTTTACTGCTTTCGTGTACTGTGTTACCGTATTTTTGGCACGATCCCAAATGACAAATTTTGGGTTGGTCAAATTTGATCTAATTTAAAATTGATATATTGTTAATTTATTAAAATTTAAGCCAATTTTAAGTTTAACGAAATGTTCCATAATACCTAATTAATGATACCATATTAAAATTTACAATAGGTCTACAGGCCTATACGAGAAGGAAAGTTAGATTACATATAAGTATAAATGAGATTTCATTCTAAAATTAATTGGTAACAGGTGGAGTAACCCATTAGACTTATATGTCAGCCTTCTTTACTCTCTTTCTTTAATACTCCCTCCTATTCAAAATAAATTTCATTTTAGAGGGATTTTAATTATTCAAAATAAGTGTCGTTCACGATTTTTCATGCATGTTTATAATTTTATTTTCAAAATTACCC
>JAOSBK010000204.1:2409383-2428479 GCA_027568895.1 Erythroxylum shatona
GTTTCCACAATCCCAAAACCCTTCTTCATTCTCTTCTACCTCTACCAAGAGCCTTCCTCTCTCTGTCCTTGCACCAGCTGCATATCCATCTAGATCATCCTCCAGCACTCACTTACGGGTGGATCAGCTCCCTAACGCTTCACAATCCTTCAACATCCATCAGGTAAATTCTTCCTTAGCTTTATTGCATCCTCCATTTGTTTCTACTAATCCTCTTCCATGTCCTACATATACTAAAAATACTTCTACTTCCGCAGTGGATCATACACTTTCATCATCTCCCAGTATGCTACACCAACCCAATACATTACCTTCATCACCCAAATCAACTCATCCTATGCAGACAAGGTCCAAAAGTGGCATATGTAAACCAAAGGTCTATCACACTAACCTATAAATCTATCCTACTCTAGAACCTGAATTAATAGTTGAGGCTTTAACTATTCTAATTTGGAAACAAGCTATGGAAGATGAGCTACATGCTCTACAACAAAACAGGACATGGCAACTAATTCCATATGACTCTCACATGAATGTATTGGGCACAAAATGGGTCTATTGAATCAAATAAAACTCGGATGGTTCTGTGGCTAAGCACAAAGCACGACTTGTCGCCAAAGGGTTCAATCAAACCCCTAGAGTGGACTTTACAGAGACCTTCAGTCCGGTGGTGAAGTCGTCAACAATTAAAGTGATTCTATCCCTTTCAGCCTCTTTTCACTAGGATATACAACAAATTGATGTAAACAATGCCTTTCTAAACGAAGAGCTTTATGGTAAGGTCTACATCAGTCAAGCTCCAGGTTTTGAAGACCAACTCCATCCCATACATGTTTGTCACCTAGAAAAAGCTATTTATGGGCTTAAACAAGCCCCAAGAGCATGGTTCTATATCAAGAATGCACTCAATCAGTTGGGATTTCAAAATTTCAAGGCAGATACGTCTCTATTCTACTTTAAGCAGTAAGGCAATATCATCATTCTCCTAGTATACGTAGACGACATCTTAGTCACTGGCAACAATCCACAAGTCATTGCCACAATCATTGCCAAACTCAATTATCAGTTTGCACTTAAAACCCTTGGCAATCTACAATACTTCTTAGGCTTTGAGGTATGTCGCAACTCTACTGGTATATATTTATCTCAACATAAATGCATCACAAACTTACTTGCTAGAGCTAGCATGTCCTCCTGTAAACCATACTCTACTCCCGTGTCTACCAGCAGCAAGCTTTCTCTCTATGATGGGTTACCCATTGAAAATCCTTCTGACTATTGCAGTTTAGTTGGAGCCCTTCAATACCTCATCAACACAAGACTTGATATTAGTTTTATAGTTAATAAACTGAGTCAGCTCCTCTCTAATCCATTACAGCCCCATTGGATAGCCTTAAAAAGGGTCTTGACATACTTACAAGGAACATCTCATCTGGCCTTGCTCTTCAAACCTTCGAAATACCCGTTTGAGCTTCATGCTTTTAGTGACTCAGATTAGGCTAGCTCTATCGATGACCAGAAGTCCACATCCGGTGGTTGTGTCTTCCTGGGTGGGAATCTTGTCTACTGGAACTCCAAGAAACAACAGGTGGTAGCTCGCACAAGTACGAAGGCCGAGTATAGAGCTCTTTCTCAAATTTCCACCGAGTTGCTTTAACTACTTTCTCTTCTTTCAGAGCTGGGTTTCACTACCACTCAACGACCAACTCTGCGGTGTGACAACAATGGAGCTCGTTCCTTGTCACAAAATCCAGTGTTTCACTCTCGTACTAAGCACACTGAAGTTGATGTACATTTTATTAGAGACAAAATTTCAGATGGGACTTTAGAGGTCAAGTATATCAGCTTTATTGATCAGCCTGCAGATCTTCTCACCAAAGCAGTGACAACTGTTCGACCGGAGTATTTGATTTTCAAACTCAATCTGGTTCCAAATCCATGAGTGGGGATGTTGAGAGAAGCCTAACTTAAGCAGCACCTCAGGGATTCATCGTGTAACAGCATACAGAAGATCGCAATTCAGAAGTTTTGAGAAAACATATTTTTGTTATAACAAACTGTCCTTGCATAATAAACTGTAAAGATTTTAGTTTTAGATCTATTACAAAACCTGTATATATATTACATTATTCACACGAAAATGAGACAAGCTAAAATTACAAATCATTTCTTCTTCTTCTTCAGTTTCTTTATCTTCAAAATGCTCCTACGTCAATAATGACAAATGTGTGTATCCATGTCAAATGTGTACGAGAAGGTATATTTCTAAACTTTTGTATAGATTGTTTTATTTGCTTAGACTTGTATTTATACAATTGTTGAATTGACTTTGACCCTACACTTATTAGAAAGGACAAAATAAAGTAAAGGGTTGAGATTTACTCTGTTACAACAACGTGTACTAGTCCAACTAGCTAGTAGTGAAAGTCTATTTTGCCCTTAATTTCTCATGTGAAAATGTTCGTTGTAGGCAGATTCATGTGCATTGTCTATAGCTTTTCTCTTTTTCTCTCGATTCTTCTTCGTTAACACCCCCTTGAACTGAACCTAGGACTTCGAACTAGGTTCAATTTTGTGGTCAGAAGTTGAAATCTTGTTAAGCTTAGGGGTTTTGTCTGGATGTTGGGAAGTTGGTTGTCGGTGTTTATGTATCTAATTTCTATTTCTCGTTTCTCCACTTTGTCTCTTATGAAGTGTACATGGACCTCAATGTATTTTGTTCTTGAGTGAAAAAGAGGATTTTGAGTGAGAGATCGAGCTTCATTATTACTGCTCCATTGAATGGGTTTGTGAGTGAGAGAAAATCCTAGCTTAGATAGTAGAGATGTGAGATAGATGACTTCAGTCGATACCTGAGATAGGTTCAGTTAGTGGATTTAAGGTTAGAAAAAATGAATAGAGTTTTGGTTTGAAAATTTCACTTTTTAATCGAGTTTGCATAGGATGAACATTTTGTATGTGTGGAAATGAAGAGTTTGATTCAGTATGTGGTGTGGTTGATAGAATGATGGTAGGTAAGGTATTTTGTCTATTTTGTGAGGATGTAAAATGTGATGATGGGCTAGGATTTTGACGGTTGAGGGATTTAGCTGATTGAGAGCATTCTGTTGAAAAAGAGTGATCCGTGATGGCCTTTGATGAAGATGTACAGACTGGAGTAGAGGTTAGAGTAAAGGTAGTGGAACTTGATGAGGCTATAGGATAGTTTGAATGTGAGGGATAAAGTTAAGAAAATGAAAATTATTCCTCATTGAATTCAACATGACGAGATATTATAATTTTTTCTTGACTAGTCAAATACTTATAACCTTGATGCATTAAACTATACCCAAGAAAACAAATTTAGTGGTGTGAAATCCTAATTTGTGATGAGAGTAATATCTGAAATAAGAAAACAACAACAACTAAAGGTTTTGAGATTAAGATAGTTCGGTGGTTTGTTTTACAACTTTTCAAATGGTGAGAGGTTGTTTAGTCTAGGAGATGGTGGATTATTGATAAGATAGGCAGTTGTGTGAAAGGCTTCTAACCAATAGGTGAGTGGCATGTGAGTATGAGATAAAAGAGTTAGTCCCATTTCAGTGATGTGTTTGTGTTTCCATTCGGAAACCCCATTCTGTTGGTGAGTGTAAGGACAACTGAACCTTGGTTGTATTTCATATTTTGTGAGGTAAGGTAAGAGAGCTTTATATTCACCTCCTATGTCAGTATGTAGAGCTTTGATTTTTATGTTCAATTAAAGTTCAACATTGGTTTTGAATTTGATAAAGACAAATAGGGTATCAGATTTTAGTTTTAAAGGATAAAGCCAAGTGAATCTTGTGTAAATATCAATAAAAAATAAGACAGTATTTGTGTCCTTCAGTTGAGAGATGTGGAGAGGGTCCCCAAATATCTAAATATATGATTTCCAAGGGATTCTGAGCAGTTATTTAATAAGTTTGAAAAAGTAACTGATGCAATTTTCCTTCCTTACAAGCATCACAATGAGATAGAATTTTGAAATTAAAGTTGAACTTCATTGAACTTAGAATTTGTTTCAAGATATGCTTGGAAGGATGTCCTAACTTGACATGCTAAACATTTACATTTTTTTGTGCTATGTTGGCCTCACAATGATTGTCTAAAGAAGAGACTTTTTGTTAGGAAGGACTAGGCCTAGGGTATATTGGCTTGATATTGATGGGTTATTTAGTGGTTTTGAGACTATAGAGACTATCTCGAAGCACTCCCTTGAGCAGAATCTTCCCTGTTGCTTTCTCCTTAAACATACAATTTTCATTAGTAAACTCAACAGAAATGTAATTATTTTTTGTGAGTTTAGAGATGCTAAGTAGATTTTTTGTTATACCGGGAACATGCAAAATTTGTCTCAGTGTAAGAGCTGTGTGTATGTTGTGTAGAAAATGTATGCGAGATGAGTTAATGTTAGCAATAGGAAGAGAGTTACCATTGTCAATAGTGAGTTGATCCTTTCCACCATATTCTGAACTTGTTGAGAAGTTATTGAGTTATGTTGTGACATGATTTGTAGCTCCACTGTCTATGAACCATGTATTGTTGTTGACTACTTCAGATGAGGGGTTTCCAAACTGATTTTGAGCCAAGTAGGATAGAGGATAGTTTTATGCATTGTTTTGTGTATGTTGTGTAACTCTGATCTGTTTCCATGATTGAGTGGTATTACCTTGCCACGAAACATCAAACCTTTTGTGACATTTTAGTGCTTCACGGCCTGGTTTATGACACAGTTAATAGAAAATTTTGTTTTTATTCCATCGACCTCCTCTGTTACGATTTCCTTTTCCTTTAAATTTTCTTCCCTAATAATTGGGGCTTGCATAGTTTGCACTTAGTAATGAGATTTCTAGTTGATTGATTGTATTCAACTACTCTATTATTGTTTCATGCATCATAAGAGAGTCTTGCACTTCTTGTAATGTTGACATTTTTATAAAGTGTGTTAAATAAACCACAACAGGATCATATTCATGACCAGGGCTATTTAGAGCACTCAATATTAATTCATACCCACCGATTACATGTCTTGCTACTTGGAGCAAGTCTCCAATGGTTTTGACTTTCTACATGTATTCTGATATGGTATGTGAGCCCTTTTTAATAGTTAAAAGTTGATGCTTTAGCTGAAGAACTCTGACCATAGATATTTGAACATAGAGATTTTTTAAAATTTGTCAAACTTGAGAGGATGAATTTGAGTGACTTACCTGTCGTATTACCTCTTCTCCAATTACTGAAAATAGCCAACATAGCAATAATTGATTTGTTCTTTACCATGGTTTATATTTTACATTTTCAATGACATGAGTTGTTTCTGTAGTGATGAATTGAGAAGGAGGTGTTAAGTTGATAAAGTTTTTAAGCTCAATGGCTCTTATGATTGCAAGGATTTTGGCTCTCTAATTAACAAAGTTTTGTCTATCAAGTTTGATGGGCAAATTAAATTTTAGAGTCTTTGTTATAGCTGAAAAATCAAGAAGGTAGGATATATCATTTTGGGTGGTAACAAATGACCCAAAATTTTCTTTAATATTGACGTTTGTCAATGGAGCCCTGGTACCATAAATGGGAAGGTATATTTATGAACTTTGTACAGATTGTATTATTTGCTTATACTCATATTTATACAATTGTTGAATTGATCTTGACCATATACTTGTTAGAAAGGGCAGAATAAAATAAAGGGTTGAAATTTATTCTGTTACAACAATTGGTACTAATCCAGCTATCTAGTAGTGAAAATCTATTCTGCCCTTAATTTCTCATGTGAAAATGTTGGTTGTCTGTAGGCAGAGTCATGTGCAATGTCTGTAGCTTTTTTCTCTCTCTCGATTCTTCTTCGTTAACAAGATGTATCCATTTTAGTTTCTAAGAGGTAAAGACAGTAAGAGCCACATAGTCTTCTGAAACTTGCCATTCCCAAAATTCAGTGGAAAGAAACAGAAAAATAGCACTCAGACCTCCAAAACCTTGTATCTTTACCCTAAGAAGTTCATACCTACAAGTACCCAGAACGAAAGTTAACAGCTTTACATGAGAAGATCCTCACAGCACTAAACAATAACTCAACAGCAAAAATAAAGAAGCGTCGATATCTTGCACGGAACTGGGGAAGCAACCACATTCCACCAAATTTACAAACAAACCAGAAGCTGAAATCACTTCAAAGAGGCAAATTCTTGCAGAAAGTACTAAAAGTTCTAAACTTTAAACGTACCTCCATGGAAGATCAAACCTTTAACATATCTCGTGACTCAATGAATGAAAACACGATGAAGAAGCTAATCGGGCTGTTAAAAGCCCAATGGGCTAAAGTCTCTCAAGAATTTGCGGCCATAGATTTTAGGGAGGGAAAGGAGGTGTTTTTTTTTCAACCTTCCCATGTTATGACGAAGAAGATGCAGAGGAAAACAGAGCGGAAGCATATCTCTAAAACCCGCAAGAAGTAAATAGAAAATGGTGCTGACTCCTCTAAAAGCCCCTCGCTATCTTCTTCTTCTTCACAAATTCATGGCCTGTCGTTGCCCATTACCTGCTTCTTCCTCTTCTTCGTCGCTTCACTGTAGCTCTCGCTCTTGCTCTTCTCTTTCTTCTCGATTCCGTCCTTCTCTTTGCTTTAAACCCAGGTTGTCTCTCATACGCCATTTTTGCTTTCTACTATCCTGTTGATGTAGTTTGGTTTAATTTTGTATTTCTTCTTGGAAAAGTAACAGAAAATGGTATCTTTCTTGGTGGCACTTTTCTTTGGTTTAGTGTAAAGCTGAAGTGCAGTAGAAATGGAACTGCTTTTTTATTTTGTTATGGATGCAATCATCATGTCCCCTCTTTTTCCACTTTTTTCTCTTTATGTTCTCAATTCTTCATGGGAAATAAGGGATTTTTTGTTTTATGGGGTTCTGAGAGTTGAAAGTTCAGATTATGGTACCTGTCTCTATGCTTATGCTTCTTTGCTGGCAAAAAAAATGCCTTTGTGCTTCTCAGTTGCCTGTCACAGTGTAAAAAGGTTTTAGTGGCTTGTAATATTTATTCAATTTGGTTTCGTAGGAACTTGGTTTTAATCATTTCGAACATTTTGTTTCAGAGTAAGTTTTCCAGTGAGGAGGTCACCAAGACGTTTTCTGGTTCAAAATGTGGTTTCTCCTAGAGCTTTCATGTCCTCTAGCACTGTGGATGAGTCTTTACAAGAAGGTGCAAGGTCTAAGGCTTATGGTTCGGATCAAATTCAGGTTATTAATGGACTTCATCCATGAACTTTTGGGCTCCCATTATGTTGTCTTATTGGTATTTACTACAGTCACCGAAGCTTGTCTAAGTTCATGCAATCATGTGTGTTCGTATACGTGGATCGTGTACATTGCAATGATGTAATTCTAGAAGTGTTTGCCTGGTAGAAAAGTGTGTTAGTTGGGATCCTTCTTGCAATTGGGAATTATTTCTTTGTTTTGGATTCGATTGATTTTGGGGCAAGTTTCTGGGGAAGGGAAGGGGCATGCACAATTTTCTCCTTCCAAGCTTTTATTTTTTCCCCCTTGATTGTATGTCATTGTTTATCACTTATATGCAGGTGCTAAAGGGGTTAGAACCTGTGAGAAAAAGGCCAGGAATGTACATTGGAAGCACTGGACCTCGCGGTTTGCATCATTTGGTAATGTTTTTATAATTGTCTCAGTAATACTGTTAATTTTGCCTACTATAGCAAAATTGATTTTATTTCTTTAACTCAGGTATATGAAATACTGGATAATGCCATTGATGAGGCCCAAGGAGGATATGCTTCTAGGATTGAAGTTGTTCTGCACTCAGATAATTCAGTCAGCATAGCAGATGATGGGAGGGGGGTATGTCCCATCCTATTCCATTTCAAATTAGTGGATAGTGTACCATACTGACTTTTTGGATGTTCTAATGTTGTCTACAAAGTGGAAAAATAATATAATTCTTCATTGTGTTATCTTCTATACCATGCATTATGTAAATGATTTCATTGCTAATATGACCTCTATGTACACGATTAAGGTTGCCTTTTTTTGTCAATTCATTGTTGCAGTAGTTAGAGATGTGTTTTTGAAAATTTGATCAAACTAACTTGCGTATATTATATAAAATTGATCATATGCAGAAATTCACACCCTTTTCTGAAGTTGGAATTATTTGAACTTGAAAAGATAGAGATTTGTAATGGAATAATTCGAAATTTGCACCCTTACTTTGTCTTGCTAATGGATCTATTTCCCTTGTAATTGTATGGAAAGAAGTCCCACACATACCTTTTCACTTTCTTTTAGTACATTTATTGCTCTTCCTTGAATGTAGTTCCCAAAGCATTTTGTAATTGCTTATTAAACAAGTGTGGGTTTTTATAATAGTTCTTACAACTTGTTCTGTTGTGGTAATTGATTAAAAATTAGGTCACTCATGCAACCTTTCAACGCTTGTTTTTATCTTCATATCTGCTTATTTATGTTTTACTTGTTTTGCAGATCCCTACTGACTTGCATCCAGTGACACAGAAATCTGCCTTGGAGACTGTGCTAACGGTGATGTGCCATTTTTTTAGTTATAGTTGTTTGGGTACCATGGAACTTGCAGCTGGCTTTTAACTCTGGACATTTGCTTTTCATCTGTGAGAAACACGTGATCAGTTACCATAGAGCTTGTCAAGTGTTAATCATTTAGGCATGTATACACTTTTGAAAGTGGCTTGAATTATGCTGTTCAAACAACACTCTCCTTGGTTTATCCTTTTTTTGGATGAAATATTATTACAATTCTGTCTGCTCATCCTTCGACGCAGTTGTGTTGCTTGACAACATGAGATTTTTGTAGATTTGTTACTTGGAAAATTGCTATCCTATTTACATGTAACTGGAAAAAAGTCTCTTCTAACAATTGATACACCTCTGTAGCATTCAGTTGTAAATTTCGATTGGCAATCACTTTGCAATGTACAATTAGGTCTAACATCCTTTTCCTAATAAGAAACTTATTTGGTGTGAATTGAAGAATAATTTGACGGTAATGCATAAGTAAATGACTTATTATTGTCCTGTTGTCCTGTATCTGGATAATTTCTTTCCAGGTCCTACATGCTGGTGGAAAGTTTGGTGGTTCTAACAGTGGTTATAGTGTCTCTGGTGGATTACATGGTGTGGGTTTGTCTGTTGTAAATGCCTTGTCTGAGGTATGCCTTTTATCCATGATTCCACAGTCACCGAACTGTTCTCTTTTCTGTTTTTATCAATTTATAATGGAAAATGGAAAAGAGGAATTGGGAATTCTTAGATTTATGATTGTAAGTGTCAAAGCAGAAGTTGAACCGAAAGGATGATTGTGTCATCGAGTGAGTTTCTTGATGTTAGGCCTGGAGATTAATGGACCAATTTATATGATAATTTTCTTCTTTATTTCTTCCTCCTGATATTTTGTTGTTGGCTGGTTATCTCTTTGTTACAGGGATTAGAAGTTACTGTGTGGCGTGATGGGGGAGAGTACCAGCAGAAATATTCTCGAGGAAACCCTGTGACTACTTTAACATGCCGCATACTCCCAGTTGAATCAAAGGATCGTCAAGGAACACGTATCAGATTTTGGCCAGACAAAGAAGGTTTGCCCTAATATTTCAAGCCTATTCTAAATTGTGTGAATTTATGCTTTATTTTTGAACTATAATTAGTTATATTTTAGATCTTGAATTTCAAAATTTTGTGCAGTATTCACTACTGCTGTAGAATTTGACTACAATACTATAAGTGGACGAATTAGGGAGCTTGCATTTTTAAACCCAAAGGTAAAGCCCTTTGTTACTCATTAATTAGTTGCATTAGTTCACAGCTCTGAAGTCTTGCCTTTCTAAGTTTTTGGGCTGTCAGTGGGTTTGGCTTTATGAGGGCTAAGTCTACTCTTATTCACCTTTGCAGCTTACCATCACTCTGAAAAGGGAAGATAATGATCCAGATAAGAGCCAATATGATGAATATTTTTATGCTGGGGGGTTGGTTGAATATGTCAATTGGTTGAATATGGATAAGGTGCCACTGCTTGTAGAATAATTCTCTTTTTACTTTTCCCATGCCTTTTCATTCATTCAATATATTTTTCCAGTAATAAGTACAGAAATTGTCTTTGATAAAGAATGGGCAAATATAGGACTATAAGCGATAATTATTGCTTATTGAATGCTCTTTCTAGGATTATATGACAAATAATTGTAGTAGTTGAATTTCATTTACTTTGCTTATAGGCTTGGAAAAATGGCTATGATGTCAAGGAAACCTTAAAGACTAATTTCCTGTCAGAAATTATTTAAACGCAGAGGTATTTGGTAAGGCATAGAAACTATAGAAAAGCCTCAATTTAGTTTCACCTTTTTGGAGAAGTTTCAGTTGTTAAGAGAAGATAGTTCTGGGTCTTCGTCTAAACTAAATTTCTGTAGCTCATTGCTAGATTTCACATGAAACTTCCAACAATTGACAGTTTTGTGATTTAGAAGCATCAGTGAGAGCAGTAGTTATCCGCACTGAATATGAGAATCCATCAACATATAATATTCAGCTAACAGACTTCTTTTACTTTCTTTGTTTGAGTTGAGGTTTCTCATGAATCCTATCTCATCGTGATTTTAATGTGTCAGATCCTCATATAAGTTATTTGAATGCATTTGTTCTTATTGCCTGCATAAGTTCATAAACAAGTTTACTGCTACTTTTTCTTCTTCATTTTTGTTCAACAGTAGACTGATTGTTGTTTAATTCAGAAAACACTTCATGATGTTGTGGGTTTAAGCAGAAAAGTTGATGGAATCACAATTGACATGGCTCTTCAATGGTAAAACCTTTATATGCCTTCTTTCTATCTCGTTTTCATGGATCATTTTGATGAAGTGATGCTTTAAATTTAACAGGTGCAGAATTTAATGTGATTTTTTAATGTTGATATGAGAATTCTGGAAGCTGTGAACGGCAAGTATTTAACAGGCTGATGTAATTTCTGTCTTTCATTTGTCTTTACCAGGTGTTCTGACGCATACTCTGATACAATACTGGGGTACGCAAATAGCATACGTACTGTTGATGGTGGGACCCATATAGATGGCTTTAAGACTTCTTTAACAAGAACTCTCAATAATCTTGGGAAGAAATCTAAGATCGTCAAGGTGCATCTGCCATGTTGCACTGTTTAGTTTTCATGTTTGTTGGCAATTATCTCGAAAATACGTTGTTTGCTCCTTTAACTTTCTGATTCATTTGATTTCTTTTGCAAAAGTGCAGCAGTTGTCTTTCTACTTTCAGTCAGCAGTTCTCTTTTTGCCTTTTTTTTTTTTTGTCTTCAAATGGCACCAATCTGTGTGATTGAGTTCATCCTAGTTCAGGCTATTGTTTTTACTCAGATATTGGTCCACTGAATTGACTGATTATTGCTGTGATATGCATATTCTAAATGTAAATATGAAAGCAAGTGGGAGGATTGCAACTTTTGTCGGATGTTGGTTTATTGTATTCAGCATTATTTATAGCAACATATCTTAAATACTTTCATGCTTCCCATTTCTTCTCTGTCAACGAGAATCTATATAGTTAGTCTGTGATAAGTTTTTTTCCCGGTATTTGCAAAAGGATTCATTAATCGATAGATATCTGAAGTTAGCGAATCCCCCAGTGATCCCTAGGCCTTATTATAAATGAGGAGAGATGCTGCTGTCCTATAAAGCTAGTTGCATTCTTTTTTGTCCCTCTCTATCTGTCTATCTCCACATATCTATTATATATACATATATATATGTAATGTGTGTGCATCCCTTATAAATCAAGGTTTGGGTGTCTGGAGTGTTCATTACAGTAAAGCATCTGATATAAACTTGCAGGATAAGGATGTTAGTTTAAGTGGTGAACATGTAAGGGAAGGATTGACATGCATTATCTCTGTCAAAGTTCCAAGTCCAGAGTTCGAAGGACAGACAAAGGTAATATCTACTTATGGTAAAAAATGTGCTGGTAATACTCTTGATAAACTTTTAGTTATCTCATGTTACTAGTTGCTAATATGATACATTATTGGTCTCTTTCTATCCGAAAGACAAGATTGGGAAATCCAGAAGTGCGGAAAGTGGTAGAACAATGTGTTCAGGAGTATCTTACTGAATATTTGGAGTTGCATCCAGATGTTCTTGATTCAATCCTTTCAAAAGCTCTAAATGCTCTCAAGGTATTTTTCTTACACTTTTTGGGTAGTATTTCCATTCATATGTTTCAAGTGTTATGCTGGTGGACCATGAAATTATCTCTTAAGCTATCCTTTCTTTCTGTAGGCTGCTTTGGCTGCAAAGAGAGCAAGGGAACTGGTGAGACAAAAGAGTGTTTTGAGATCGTCATCTCTTCCTGGCAAGCTTGCTGATTGCTCATCTACAAATCCTGAAGAAGCAGGTGGGTCTTCCTCTTGTTCTTGTAAGATGAAACACACACAAAAATTCGTCACTATTTTTGTTTTGATCCTAGTCTTAGATCTTTTTAATGCACTTTTAATAGTTGTTTATTATTTCTGCATTTGGTTAACTTCTGAATATATTATCTTAAATTCTCTGGTCACATCAATTTCTGTTAAATGTCAAATATGTGAGTTGGTTGATGATTATGGTACGAGGAAGAATATATAATCTTAAGAGTTTTCACTTGGGTTTTGCATTCTGATCATTGTGCATTCTATTATATATCTAATTGCCAGTGGATATAGTAAACATTCCTATCCTTTGACCCATTATTGCGGGTTTGACACTTGCAGAGATTTTCATAGTTGAAGGGGACTCAGCTGGTGGTAGTGCCAAACAAGGCCGTGATAGGCGCTTTCAGGTATTGTGCTTGCAAGAAGTTGCTGAAGCCTTTAATGGTCATTTCTTAATAATTATTATTTGTAATAGTGGAAACACTTTGTTGTATGACTTCCATTCTATTGTGCTGTCACAATCTTGATCTTTAAAGTTTTATATTCAACCTGAGAGTCTACCCTAACTAATGCAGTCGTGCTACTACATTGTTCTAGACCTATTTCATTTTGGTAGCATATTGAGCTATGACACCCGTCACATTACCTCCGCTACATGTTGGTTCAGGCTATTCTTCCCTTGAGGGGCAAAATTTTAAACATTGAGCGAAGAGATGAGGCAGCCATGTACAAGAATGAAGAGATTCAAAATCTTATACTTGGCCTTGGACTTGGAGTGAAGGTTAACTTTTTTATTACTTTGTTCTCTGTTTCTGTTTGTCCATTTATTTTTTGTGAATTTCATCTTTCTTTCCAAATCATTTTTATTTGTTCCACTGCCTTCAACTCTGAAGCCCAACTACTTGATTTTGTTCACATGTGAAGTCATTCTTTATTGCAGGGAGAGGATTTTAAAAAGGAGGCTTTACGGTACCATAGGATTATCATTCTAACAGATGCTGATGTGGATGGTGCTCACATCCGAACTCTTTTACTGACATTCTTTTATAGATATCAGGTAATTAATGGTCAATTGTACTGAATACCATCTACTATTGAGGAAGACTTGGGAAAAAAGAAAATTAAATTCCTTGTGCATGATGAGTTTGTATATGACAATTGGGTTCTTCCTGCAGAGAGCCTTGTTTGATGAAGGTTGCATTTATGTTGGTGTTCCACCCCTTTACAAGGTTTGCTTTGATTATTGATGGTTTTCCAACCATTCACCTGAAAATGATGCATGGTTAGCCTTTTTAACTATATTTTTCTCCACCTGCTTTCCAGGTGGAGAGGGGAAAGCAAGTACACTATTGTTATGATGATGAACAGCTCAAGAAACTTCAAAATTCATTTCCTCAAAATGCATCATACAACATTCAGAGGTTTAAGGGTAAGATGTCTATGTCACAAAGTTTATGCTTTGGGCCTGTATGTTGATAAAGTACACAAATGCGTTGAGACATTTAATGTGTATCTTTTGTGTTGAAATTAGTTACTGTATGATCCTTAACACTTTTAACTCTGGAATTTTCTTTCCATATACCTTGAATAAGTTACATTCCGTTTGTCATACAATGTGTTTGTAACTGAATTTTGCTTGTTATGTCTTGGTTTGAAAATGAAGGCTTGGGAGAAATGATGCCTGCCCAACTGTGGGAAACAACACTGGATCCAGAGCGAAGGCTGCTTAAGCAATTAGTGGTTGAGGACGCTGCAGAGGCCAATGTCGTCTTTTCTTCCCTTATGGGGGCTCGAGTAAGTAAATGTGAATAATGTCAGATGATTTTGAGCAAATTGCACTCAGTAAAGATACCACCTTTTGTATTCTTTTTATATAATCGATTGAGTTTGGAACTCAGTCCAATTTTCTGCTTGGCATTATTTTGCATTGAAACGCAATGCTTGGTCAAAGTCAATATACCATCTGTGCAAGAAGAAATAATTTTCAGTACTATTCCATGCTAATGAGAGTCTGATGTATATGTCTGCGTTTATGTATGGCTTCAGGTGGATGGCCGCAAGGAACTGATTAAAAATTCTGCAAGCAAGATTAACATTGAGCAACTGGACATATGATGCAACTGTTAGAAAAGAGTTAGAAGTTTTGCAATATACCCTTACGATTTTTTTGCAAGCAGAGGCCTTTCTAGATTGCAGCTAGCAGTTCCATCTTGGTGGATGCCATTTCAGGCATTTGCAGAAGCACAGGTTTTATCTAAATTTGTTCTAATCCTGTGATCGCAACTGGGTTTGGGTTAGAACAGAAGTTTGTATAAGTTGTGGCATTGTATTTAAATTGTATAAAGTTACCCTACACTATTCTCTCAGGTGGTAATATGATTGTAGGATTTGTCTGCTTTTCATGATCTAAAACCAGTTATACGAAGGAATTCCTCTTTCTGCATTCATCGAAAGAATCATCAGGTTCTTCTTCCGGTGGTAGTATTGAGTTCTGCAAAATTGCTGATTGTACACCAGCAACCATCATAGCTATCAGAAGTAGATTCTTTTTGTATCCTCCCATGTTGGTCGCTTTCAAAATCTAATCTTTTGATTTGTTCTAAACACAGTTTGGATGTGTATCATTTGCGTTTAGTGTTTCAAGTACAAGATATCAGTTCCTTACTATCGTTACTGTTTTTTCGCAACTCATAACTACGTAAGAGCTTATCAATATTCCTGTCCTATTTCAATATCTGAAATTTGATCCTAAAGACGAACAATTCTTCATTTGTTCCATTAGAAGACCACTTGGATTTGAATTTCTATGTTCATGATGTTAGGATTATTTATTATATGCTAAAGAAGAAGGTCAAAGTGGAAGAGAGAAACTTATGATTGATGAACCGATTCACACAAGATAATATTTTCTATGATATGATCGTTTAGTTACATGATTGACAAATACAATTAAATTAGTGATTATAGCTTAATTTAAATATTTTATAGCATTGCACCATTAATCTAAAGATTTCTCTCTTCAGTAACCAAAAACCACAGCTTTGTGCATCAACTACACAATGATTCTACTTCTTACAGTCTGATCATACACACCTACTTCAAATCATCATCTTTTGAAAACCCTAGATATCCCTGACCAAAATCCTACCTCCATTATCTTCCTTACCCCAATCCGGCAATCACTCATCTGAATTTCCATTAGATATTTCTTGGGAACATTATAAAAAAGCTAACTTTGCCCAGAAATAGGCAAAAATAATATCTTTGTTATCCGGTTAACAAGGAAGTAGGAAAGGTGGCAAAGAGTTGGGATTGTGGGGATTCAAGAGTTGGGTTTATTTGACCCTTGTTTTGTTTTACCTTTTATCATGTTGATTCAATTTATGCTTGATGTTAGATATCCTAAAGCTTTGATTACTCTCTTTCTGATCAAGTAATTCTATTTGAGTTCGATACTTATAGAATTGTAATATCTCGATTCACAAAATTACTCATAACTATTTAATTATATTTAAAGCAATTATAAGGATAATTACTTTCATAATTAAGATCTTTCTTCAATTGTTAATTAATTTAATAATTATTAGTCTATTAGGTTACCAACTCTCAATACATACCTTAACACATATAATTTGTCACTTTCTTGATTTATTACCAATTATAAGTATAATAATTATCACAAATATTCATAGATGTATTGAAAATTCAACAAGAATAAAATTTAACGAAATAACTCATGAACGATCTCTAATATGAATTTACAAACCCACAATCATACTAAACATCATAGTAATTTAAACAAATATTCAAGAAAACGAAAGAAATAAGAGGAAAAGAAAGAAAGTTGGTTGGAGTCTTGATTTGAAAATTTGGAATTTATTTGAAGCTCTTCTGATCTTCTTTTGATCTAGTAGTTGTTACCTTTTTTGGTGTTTTTATTTTTATTTTTAAATACCTTTTGAGGCTTTTAGGATTTTTTTAGGGTTTCCTCACTTAATTTGATTCGAAAATAGCCTGAAATGTCAAAAGTTCAAAAAATTTGCAAGCTGGAATTTGATCCTGACCAGCTCCCATGCATCAATTCCTTCCGTGTGAGAATATACGGACTAGATCATAAAGGTTGTCCCAGATATTAAAGGTTTAGATGAATTTTCATTAGGTCGTGCATAGATGGACTTAAGAGTACTATCTCTCAAGGTCTTCAGAATCAGAGGAGTCATCGTATGAAAAGAGTATCGATGAAGCACGTAGAACATCTTCTGATAGTTGTTGATCCATTTAGTAGGCATCAACTTTTCAAGCTCTTATACTGGTAGTTGCTTCGGGATCTGAATGATAGTGGTCTGATCATTGGAACGATCAGCAACCATGTATAGTACATCCGAAGTAGAATTCGGAAAGTTTAGGTCCAAAGCATGATTCTATAGACAATAGATCATCTGGTAATGTAAAGTAGTCATGATGACTGTAGGATCTTGATTTGCTCCAATGATCTGGATCTAAACTTATAGTCATTTAGACAAGATATGATCATCCAACCTGATGTTGAAATTAGGTGCTACGATCAAGATGACATTTCCATTGTTGGGTGTTGTCAGCAAGGTACCAATAAGAGCATTTTGGTATGTTGCAGTGTCGAATAGAGATATCATGGCTGTAGTAGATATTCTCTTTTTTCTATGAAGAGTAAAAACAAGTCATATAGCTCCAATATGAAAATATATATGATTTTGGTCTCTCCATAAAGAGATTAATTCTTTAGAGATTTCAAGCTTTATATATTGTTCTGTAGTGGTAGATCTGAGACCACGCTGTTCCAATTTGAAACTCTGGATAATTTCTTTCACGCGAGGACGAGAAGTAGACATAGATTCGCATGATCTTTCGGGGTCTTCTGTGACTTAATAACTTGCTTTCGGTATACCTGCTCGGTCCCTGTCCTTTGATTAAAGCATGCAACTCTTAACCCTTTTTTTTCCTCTTATGTAGCTTGTAGATTTTCATTGGTGTAATTTCGTTTTCTTGACGAATCATGTGTTCTTCGGTCTTCTCCTCCACTAACTCCATGTGGGTTTTAGATTCTAAATCGTGAAAGCTTCGTTTGGGATTGAGGTTTTGTGATTTATTTGTTGACTGTTGTATTAGTATGGTTTCTTTCATCTTTAAGTAAGAAATGTCTGAAACCCATGTTTATATTACTTCCATATGTTTTGATTTTACCTCTCGATTCCTTCTTAAAACTTGGTGCTTTTCGTAGCTTTCTTTGGAGTCTTACTTGGTTCTTTCTTCAATATATTACCAACTTTTCTCTTGGGAGTGATAGTTCGAACCAGGGCTTGACCAACAAGGAATGGGTCATAGTTACTTGCTTCCCTTATACCTTCCTAGACCATACTGCAGAATCAATGGCTTAATTTCCGGTGAATCTCTTAAACTTCTGCTTAATCCTCCAAGAAAGTCAAAACCATTAATCCATATTCGCAGTTCATTGAATAGCTGTAACTTCTTACTGAAATTCACATTAATTAGATAGTTAACTAATTAGGTACCAAGGTTTTATGGTTACCCTTTTAATGTGCATGAACTTGGTATTAATGCAGTTCTTCTTCTTCGAAGAAATTATTACAGTAATTAAGTCAACATACTGTTCAAAGTGGTGCAAATTGGATTTGCATGTGGTTCTAGTAACGTTGGTTAAATGATCATGAACAACAAAACTGAATGAGCTTCACTTACTGTTGGTTTCATCAGGAAACCTTGGAAAAAGATAAATTGCCTTGACTAGTGTGCAGAAACATTTACTTTGGAGCTTAGCTTTTCTATTTTTTCGGCTGTGCTCTCTTTTTTCTCATGAATTAAATGCAACTTTAGCTTCTGCTGGTTTCCTAATTGAACATTACTCAAGCTTAATATCATTTTTCAATATTCCACACCAAGAATTCATCTATTCTCATCTGCTCAGGATCAGGACTGAACTAAGACGGAAGCATTTTTTGACACAAATAGTTAAAATTTGTCAATGCAAAAGACAAGAAAATTCGTACATAATCTCAAGTTTTCTTCTTTGAAAATAAACAAGGGTAGTACCAGTTGCTGAAAACAAGAAATTAAGGGCAGTGAATACTTATCGTCGTCGTTTTGGTCTCGATTTTGGAAATTGAAGAGGCACCGGAAGAGTTGCAATCAACAACTTGTTCTCCCTCACAAATTTACACCCCAGATTCTCAAAATGAGCTCTCAAGGTAACTGGACTCATCCTCAGGTCCATGGCAATATCTGCGAAGTTACTCCGGAACTTGTCAGCGTATAGAGAGAGCACCAGGACGTAACTAATCAGAAGATTAATTTTTTCCAACGGTAGCTTCCTTGCTTCTGGAACAAACATCTCCATAAATCTCATGCGTATGATGCTCGGAAATCTGTGCTTCTTCGCCGATGATGCACCATCGAGAGAATGGAGGTCTTTAAACTTTATAAGATGAGTAATGTAAGAGAAAATGCTTGATAGTGTCTTCTTCTCTGCTTCATCCTGCAAACAAGGGCACATTGAACAATTTCATCAATTTGTATCGACCAAAATCAACCATGTCATTTTGAAGCATCTTTTGGAAGACTGGCATGCCAAACAACCACCAAATGT
>JAOSBK010000204.1:2439274-2462998 GCA_027568895.1 Erythroxylum shatona
TGAAGTGTGTGAGTTAATATCATTTCCTTTTATCTCATTGTTCTCATCTTCTCTGCTCACTCTTCTTTTTATCGTTTTTGTTCTAAAATTTCAACACTAATTCTTCATACCTTCGATTTTTTTTAGGCTCAGTTTGCACACCATCATTGAATATAATGTGGCCTAAGTACTCAATTTGAGTCTGAAAGAATGAACACTTGGACAACTTGACAAATAGTTGATTATCCTTCAAAAGCTGAAAAACCGATCTCGGATGTGATAAATGTTGGATAAATGACCTACTGTAGACTAAGATGTCGTCGAATAAGACTAAAACAAACCAGCGAAGGTAGGGCTCAAATATGTGATTCATCAATGATTGGAAAGTAGCTGGGGTGTTTGTAAGACCAAATGACATTCCATAGATTCATAATGCCCTAGGTGTAGCTCTTTAGCCATTCGAGAGTCTACAAAGTTACGTTTACCGAATAGTTTGGCCTCTGATTTGCCGTGGTTGACTTGGTAGTTGCAGATTTATTAAGCGTTGGTTGATTCGAAAATAAACTGATGGGCTTCAATAGAGCCTCACCTGAGATTTCTTGCAAACGAGCTTGTTCAAAAGCTTCACCCAATGATTGTGGTTTAAACATCTTCACCATCACCCTTAAAGTGTTTGATAAACCACTAAGGAAACTTGAGATGAAATACGCTTCTGACAAGGACAGGTTTGTCTACAGCATAGCTGACTTGAGATCTTCAAATTGCTCTTGGTACGCTTCTACAGAGCCACTATTTTAGTTTATTTAATTCTTCCACAATATCGACAAACTATTTGAAGTGGAACCTCCTGTTTACTGTTTCAAACAAACACCTCCCATTGGTAGGAAGTAGGAACATTCTTGCTCCACCCATCCTCGGAACCACATTTCTGCTTTCCCTTCCAAATGCATGGAGGCCACCTAAACCTTAAGCTCTTCAAAAATCCTAAAAATTCGAAAAATTATGTTTTGTTATGTAAAAAGTGTATTTTGATTAAATTTTAAATTTAATTTAAATATTTTATAACTTTCAAGTAAGTTTTTAATTATGAGGCTTACCTTCATTAACTTAAATTAACATAATTACTAATTTAATTTTAATTGGATTATTCTTAAAATTTAAGTTTAATATTTTATAATGTCCAAATAAATTTTTTAATTATGAGAATTAATCTTAAATAAATATAATCACTAGTTTAATTTTATCTAAAGCTTATCAATTTTTAGACTTAATTTTTGATATTTAATTTAATTTGAAATTAATAAATTAAATTAAATTAATTCAAATTTTGTCTTAGATTCAAACTCTAATATTCAATTCTAATAAAATTTCCCTAATTCATTTACTAAGTGAAGAAGTAAGTTTATTTTGTAAATTAGTGATAAATTAAAATTTTGATCCCTAATTTGTCATCAATATTTTGGATGAAGAGAGTTTCACAAATAAATAATCAAAATTTTAAAAATTAACAAAATTGGAAAATGTTAACTTAAAAAGTTGAATTAAATATTATATTAGTTGATTCAAATTATCCGTTTTATTCTCTAAAATATATAACAATAAAAAGAAAACCTTATCTAGAAAAAAAATAAAAGAATCAATACCAATTGTTGAATATTATTTAATAATTAACCTCAAAAATAAGGATGATAATGAGTCGGTTGGTCAGGCTTGTCTAGGCCTGAACCCGTCTCGAACCGGCCCAATTTATAAAATAAAAATATATAAAAAACATAATTTTTAACAAAATGTCTTTTTGCTTATAAATGTTAGGCCGAGTCCCTCCCGAAGCCTTGTCTGATACGGTAATACCTACCAACCAACTTAACCGACAGATACAGAAAAGAGTAACCAAAACGGCAGAGTTTTAGCAACAATATACATTCATAGAAACAACACTTGCTTCTGTAAACCCTAGATTCTCCACTATCATCCTCACTCGAGTCCATTGACAACCTACATAAATTCCTTTCCAAATTGTCCTTATTATCATATAAAGAAGTAAAATTTACCAAAACCAATTAATTCCATTGTAATCTCGTTAATTAGGGGGGAAAAAAGGAAAATTAACAAGAAAAGATTGAAGATTGAAATGGTGGGAGGGAGCAGGAAGGATGAGGCAGTGGTGATAAACAACACGAATGTGTTTGCAGCTTTGAGCAGTTTAAGGAGGAAGAAGAAGAAGGACAGTGGGTCGCACATGCCCACCGTCGGTGGCAACAAATCCAAGGAAAAGGAGGAGGGGGTGTTCTGGGCTCCGGCGCCTCTCACGGTGAAATCGTGGGCCGACGTTGATGATGAGGACGATGATGACTACTACGCCACCACTGCTCCACCTACCTCTGTATGGGGCAGTGCTCAGAGTGATCCGAACATGGGAAAGGAAGCTATTGAGGTAATGTTCTTGTTTCTTTTTTTTTGGTTGATGGCGTTCTTTTGTTAGGTTGCTTTGGTGTTGGTTAGTGTTTGCATGCTGATGGATAAAAGATTGTCTTGAAGTTTTAATGGTTGTTAAAGATGGTTTATAGATATATATGTATCGTGACGTGAGAGTCTTTGTATGTGGATTTCTGATATTCTCTACCACTTTGAAAAGGAATAGGTTTTGCATTGTTTCTTGTTAGTCTGGATTTTAGAACACAAATGCTCATTAATATTGATGGTCTGATAATCGCATATGAATGCTGATGACTGATGATTATGTATCAAGCTTAGCAAAAAGGCTTTTTCTTGGAAATATTTTACCTAAAATAAGCATTTGAGGTGTGCCCTGCCTGGATGTACATTTATACCAAATGAATCCAGGAACGAACTTAGAGAATCCTCTTAAATACCTTTTTAAAAATCAAATAAAATAGTTCAATAGGTGAAGCCTTTACATGAAATTTTGGACTGTAGAAGTTTAAATGATTTGCTTAAGTTACTACCATGATTGTTCATTTGTTGTGGAAGTTAATTAGATTCTCTAAACACGTGTTTTAACTCCGGATATGAGTGGGCCAGATTTCATCTGTCCTGCACATTCATTTAATTGCTATGATTGTAGAAACTTTTATGATAATATTATTTGACTTGCTGAGATTTATACTCTGGAATGCATGCCTAGTGAAATACGTTGTGCCCAGAACTTTCCTGGCCAGAAAAAAAAGAATCAGAAGTTGTTGTGCAAGAGAGATTAAGCTTTTCTTTCATATTAATTTTGTCCCCCTATGTTTGGATCTTATCTTACGTTTTACTTGTATAGTGAATGGTTTGATTGCAATTGGTATTTTTAACATGGATAATGATTTACTTACAGGAAAGTGAAACCGAGGAAGAAGGACTGGATGAAGTTGATGATGATATTGAGGAAGAACATGAAGATGAGGATGAACATAAGACATCAGAAAGAGTAGAGGCAATTAAGAAGCCAGCTGAAGCTTATGTGGCTCGTAAAGATACAGAAAGGCAGCTTTCGAAGAAGGAATTGAAGAAAAAAGGTCTCGAGGAGCTTGAAGCTGTTCTTGCTGAGTTGGGATATGCTAAAAGGGAGATCAGTGGCGACAACTCTCATGGTAACTGAGCATCGTTACATAGAATCAATTAGAAAAGAGAAACAATAGAAATGAATTCAAATTGGACAAAACTAGGAACTCTTCAGTCTTCAAATAAATTAACTACAATTAAATTAACAGAATGGAAGGTGATATAAGTTTAGGGCACCAAATCATACAAGATGTTTAAATGAAATACTGTTATGTGATTTGAATCTATACTTATATTCTGAATATAGTTTAATATAATCTAAATACAGTTTAATACTGATTTTAATCATTTATTACCATATTGGTTGCAATAAAATTCTTTAGATATAGCACCTTTTATTTTTTCTTTCCTTCCTTTATTATATGCTCATCTTCCAGTTTTGATTGAACTGTTGTGTTTCTCCAGTACGACATTCCTCATATGAAACCACTTAAAGAAATGAGTACAAATGACATAAATTCCATAATATGAACTTGAAATCTTGAAATTCAACTTTCTTTGTGACACATGCTTGTAATATCTCTTCTACACACTTGCTGGACTGTGGTTTGGCTGGAACTTGTACACAAATGCACTAATCGTTATTGTTACCAGTAAAATCTTCTGAAGAAAAAGACTGTAAAGCAGAGGATAATGGAGAGCTGCAAAAGAGGGAAAGTGCCGCAGGTGAGAGCAAATGTGGAAAAAAGAAGAAAAAGAAGGAAAAAACTTCAAAGGAGCCAAAGGACTTCCAGGACCAGCCGCAGGGTTTTGATGCCGGACACATGGTAGAAGAAACTGCTGGGACTGAAAAGACAGAGGATGTATCTACTATTGATGTGAAAGAGCGGTTAAAGAAAGCGATTGCTACGAAGAAGAAGAAATCAAGTAAAGAGATGGATGCTGCTGCCCGAGTTGCTGCAAGTGAGGCTGCTGCCCGAGCTGCTAAGCTTGCTGCTGCGAAGAAAAAGGAGAAGAGTCACTACAATCAGCAACCAGTGCGGTGAGCTGGGAAAGGTCATTGTTTTGTTCTTCTTTGCCTTTTCCCTTCTCATAGTTGGACATGTATACGTTTGTTTTCTCAAACGGGAAAGAAATATAAGAATCTGGTCTTTGCAAAAATGACATTTTACAGGGCCTTTGCAAAAATGACATTTTACAGGGTAACTTTGGTTCATTTTGGGGAAGAAAGATTTTCTACACCATTTCTTTACTGGACATGTATGCTACAATTTATTACTGTAAATCTTTACTACTTTTGTAGTGGCATTCGCAACCTATTTTCAACTCATCAAGTTCTTGGTCCTCACCGTTCATTATTATAGCTTGATATACGACCAAAGCAAACTGTTGAACCTGAAAGGGTCTGCAGAGTTATGTTTAACTATGTACATGAACAAAAAGATGCTGTCTTTATGTTTCTGTTCCGAGCGGGGCTGGCATTTCAGTTCGGGTTGGGGTTGATTATTTCATTTTATTAAATTTTTACAAAATGACCTTGTCAAGTTTGAAGCTGTAAGGATTGGGTGCTCAGGAAATCAATCCTATGAGCTCCTTAAAAACTTGGAAGTCTGACTGGACAAGGGCTGATTCAAAGTTCGGACTGGAAACAAACATAACCAATTTAAAGTCTTTTTTTTTTTTTTTTACTTTTGATTAATAAGCAGATTTAGGCTGAATAAGGTTAAGTTTAACTATGCAGAGCATTGAAAATCAAACAGAAGTTAAATTGTTAATATAAAAAGTTTAAGTCTTAAAAAGTTCTAAGTAATATTATACTCTCATGAAATTACAGTAAAATTAAAATTTTAAAAAATAATAAAAATATTCTTATTAATTGAAAATTTTAAAGTTTTAATGAAAAAGGAGATTCTTAAATAAAAATCAATCAATTTTTTACTTGTAAAAATTGATTAGTTTATAAAAATTAGTCAATTAATTAATAAATTAATTAATTTTTAGCAAAAAAAATTATTAAATTAAATTAAACCGAAAAATTTAAAATTAAATTAAAAAATTGACCGGTTTAAAATTTTTATTATTAAACTAATCAAACGAGTTTAGTTTTTAAAAATTAGTGTTCTTGTTATTTTTTAATAAAAATTTTTAATTTTATCATGAAAATTTTAACTTTTTTAATTTCAATACTCAATTTTTTTAATTTTCACATTTTTTAATTTCATATACACAATTTAATTTTTTTTCAATGAAGTTAACACAAATTTATGTATGCTAGATCTTGCAATTCTATTTCTTAGTCAAGTTTTTTTGAAAAGAAATCAAATAAACTCAACCTTTAAAAGTTATGGTCAATTGGAGTTTTAATTTTGAAAAATTAAACAAAAGTTTTTTTTACTAAAAAATGTTTTTTTATGGACTATATGATTAATAAAGGAAACCTATTTTTTTATGACCACAAATAATCCATATTTTCCTTTTCCTTTTCCTTTTCCTTTTCCTTTTCCTTTTCAACCTTTACAAGTACAACACAATCTTTTGCCCTAAAATGACATGAAAAGAAAGGAAAACCTTATCTAGAAATTATCCTATGCCAAGTCCGTATCTAACTTGTGTTTCTTTTCCATCAAAGACTCTCAAAGAGAAAACCCTTTCACGTCTTCTTCTTCACAAACCACACAACAAAAACAAGTTTTGTCTGATCTAAGAAGTCTCTCTATCTCTCTATCTCTTTTGTTTATCGTTAGGAGCACTTAAATCAGTGGTTTCGATCATTAATTACATCAGTAACCAAAGCGTTTTTTTAGCTTTTGGGCATCGCCAACAGGTTCTGTACTTCTTGAATCTGATCATACACATCCATAAAAATACCTGCTTCAGCAAACCCTAGATATCCGAAACCAAAATTCTACCTACGTTGTGATCCTTACTTCAATCCGTCGACAACCCTTTTCAATTCATTTACAAATCTTCGTTATTGTGGAATAAAAGATCGAACTTGAGCGTAAATTTTAGTTTCTTTGCTATCTTGTAAATAAGGGAGAAAAGGGTTTTGTGGGAAAGAATTGGGTTTGTTTTTGATAGGATATGGTGGGAGCAGGAGGAAGTAGGAAGGATGAGTCGGTGGTGCTAAACAGCACCAATGGGTTTGCAGCTTTGAGCAGCTTAAGGAAGAAGAAGAAGAAGGCGGGTGGGTCCAACAAACCCACGGGCGACGGCAACAAATCTAAGGAGCAGGAGAAGGAGGTTTTCTGGGCTCCGGCGCCTCTCACGGTGAAATCTTGGGCTGACGTTGATGATGAGGACGATGATGACTACTATGCCACCACTGCTCCACCTGCCTCTGTATGGGGCAGTGATAAGACTGATCCCAAGGTGGGAAAGGAAGCTTTTGAGGTAATTGATCTCTGGCTTATTCCTTGGTTGGCTGATGATGTTCATTTGTGTTAGGCTTTTATGTTGCTTGGTAGCCTTCGGATGCTGATAGATGAGTCATGTTCTTGAAGTGTAGTGGGTGATAAGAGAAGTTGGCATTCTTCATTTGCTAGCTGACTAAGTTTATTTATTAGAATGTGTGCTCATCTTTCTTGTCGGATGGTATTTGGGTTTTGAGTGGTTTGGCAAAGGAAGAATATTTTGATCTCTGTTTATGTTTTTAATGGGAAATCTTCTTTGGGTAACGCGATCATGAGATGAGAGCTATGGTATGTAGATTCATTTGTTATTCGCAACCACTTGCAAAACGGTAGTTCTGTATTTCTCTGTTAATAATCTTGATTTCAGGACTTAATTGCATATGAACACTGAAGAGCGATGACCATGGTTGAAGCTCAAAAAGATTTTCTTTTGCTGGAAATACTTTAGCTATGATTAGAATTGGTTAGGTTACTCCATAATTGGATAAAAATTTATGAAATCTAGCTGTACATTAGTTCATTTAATGAATATTGATGCTCTGAAAATTTTGCATTTAGAAGTTTTTCAGGACTGCAAGATATAGTTTAAGTGATATTCTCCAGTTAATGCTACAATTGCTTAATTTTGCGGCGATCTAACGGACATTCTAAACTGTACACTTGTTTGATTTACTTAATTGTTCTGATTGCATTAAGTGCTTTCTGTATTGGGTTTAGAATGTGTTTGTTGTCAATGTTTGTTTCTAAGGATTAGTTTGTCAACATGTGTTGATTCTCAGCTGCACATTGCTGTATCCCTCTAGTTTCCCTATCTCTCTGGGATTCTTTCGATATAGGAAGAGAGTTATGCTAATGAAAGTTGAGTCACTTTTCTTGCCAGCTATTAAGCAATAAGTATTGAAGAGTTGCACATTAGTTGGTAGAAAATGGAAATTTACTTGGCATCGATCACTACAATATGGTGCTATCGCCACTGTGATTCTTAGAGTTCTTTCATTTCTTGCAAGTTGTTACCCAAAACTATTGGAAAATGAATTTTGAATTAATAGCCACGATCTTTACCTTTTTTCAACCTAGAAGTGTTTGAAAATTACATTTTGTCCACTTGCATCTGGATCTTGTTTTAATTACATTTCCATTTATTTGGTTAATGGTTTGAATTACAGTTCGTATTTCTTATATTGTTGTTCTGTCTTCAGGAATCAGCGAGTGAGGAAGAAGGTCTGGATGATGTTGATGATGACATTGATGAAGAACACGAAGATGAACATGAACATGAGACTCCAGTCATAGTCGAACCTGTTAAGAAGCCAGCTGAAGCTTCTCCAGCTCATAAAGATACAGATAGACAACTTTCCAAGAAGGAATTGAAGAAAAAGGGGCTTGAGGAGCTTGATGCTGTTCTTGCTGAATTGGGATATGCTAAAAAAGAGACCAGTGGTGATGACTCCCATGGTAAATCAGCATTTTTGAATTTATATATGCATGTTTTCGTGTTCTTGGTTCAACTCTTGAAATATTCCCAAGAAAGTTACACTCAGATCATACCACTAAAAGAAATGAACATAAATTACATCAGTTGCGTAGTATGAACTTCAGATTCTGAAATTTAAATACTTCTGTGACAAATGAAATCGTGACATGATATTTACCTTTCTGAGAGTCCATTTTGTTAGGCTCTGTTCCATTTTGTAAATATCTCTAGTGATTACGAGTTCTATTTAGGTTTATGAGAGCCGTTTTGTTAGGCTTTGTTCCAATTTATAAATCTCTATAGTGATTATGAGTTCTATATAGGTTTTTTCTCTTTACTTCTCTGTATTTGGAGTTTCCTTATGATTGCATTTTCAACAAACTTGTAATGTAGTTGTAGGATTTAAGAACGTAATAGGACTATTTTTATTATACTATGCATGCTCTAGCCTACAGGAAGGATTAAGAAAATGTGTGATTATAGCTTTAACTATGAAGTTGGATTCTCCTTGTCCATCTTTCTTGTGTTGCAGTTACATCCTCAAAGTTGTGGTTTGGGTGAAATTTGTTCAAGATTCTGCTGATCACCATCATTAGTTAATCGGTTTCTGAAGTGGAGGTTTGTATGAAATGCAGGTACTGCACAAGAAAAGAAAGAAGAGGATAATGGAGAGCTGGAACAGAAGGAAAATGCCACGGGCGAGAGCAAAAGTGCAAAAAAGAAGAAAAAGAAGGAAAAATCTTTGAAGGAGACTAAGGATTTCCAGGACCAGCCACATGGAGGTGCTGGACATGGTGCAGATGAAGCTGCTGACACAGAAAAGGCAGAGGATGCATCCACTGTTGATGTGAAAGAGCGGTTGAAAAAAGTGGTTTCTACAAAGAAGAAGAAATCAAGTAAAGAGATGGATGCTGCTGCCAGAGCTGCTGCAAGTGAGGCTGCTGCAAGGAATGCTAAGCTTGCTGCTGCTAAGAAAAAGGAAAAGAGTCACTACAATCAGCAGCCGATGCGGTGAGCTCGGAAGATCGATGTTTTGTTCCTTTCTTTTTCCCTTGTCATAGGTAGACATGTTTGTTTTATCAATGAGAATAAGACATGAGAATCTTGTTTCGCGAAATGACATTCAACAGCCTCTGAGTAGAAAGATTTCTCGGATCAAGTAGAGTTTCTGTACTCAATAATATGTTATTATATGTACTGTCGTCTTTTCCTATCAATATAGCTATGTTGGATGATCAATTGAAATTGTTGAACCTGAGAGGGTCTACACAGGTTGTATAATGACAAGTTACGAGACTGCTCATGTGAACACTGAAAGCTTTCTTTATGTTCTATTCTTTGAAAACCTACCATACTCCTTTAAGTTCACTCTCAATCGATTCTGAAGAATTGCAGGCCTCCTTTCAGCTCTAGACTGAGGTATGTAAAGCCCAATCATGGCGTAACCTTACCTACTATCACATAACGTTATGCGACTATGTATTGGTATCTAAAAAGAGTATCTGCAGTACTCCTAAGTGTCAACGAACTTTTTGTTCATGCACTCCTTGTGCACCATTTTATTTTTCCCATTCTTAAAGTACTCTTGAGCATAATGATAATGTGATTGAGCTTCGTTGGAACAATTGTGTGGAAGAGAGAAGTTAGCATGGTAGAAGAAGGTGGAGCCTAATTATGCAGAACATGAATACTATCATCGTTAACTGCTCCAAACCAGCAAAATACAAGGCTTCGCCGCCTGTATCGCCCATGAATCTTTACATGTCCAGGAAAACTCTTCCTTCTACAAATCGGGTTACCTGTAGGCACGACCCTTCTCAGCAAGCTCTCATGGCTTCTTCGTTTGTTCAAGAACTTGAGTTTCCTATCCTCGACATCCCTATCACTATTGTCGGTCTCAGGCATGTATCACCTGCAGGACCTATACCAGTTTCCTCAGGTGACAGTCTCTACCTCTCCAACATTGACGACATGATTGGAGCACGAGTGTTTACTCCAACAGTTTATTTCTATAGATCAGATTGCTTGAAAACTAGTCAGAAACCTGTCATGGAAGCACTGTCCAGGGCTCTAGCTTGTGTTCTAGTGCCATACTACCCTTTATCTGGTAGGCTCAGAGAAACTGATCGTGGAAAGCTGGAAGTGGTTTTTGGAACAGAAAATGGTGCACTCATGGTTGAGGCGTACTCAGAGATGACATTAGCTGAACTAGGAGATCTCACCATCCCGAACCCAACGTGGGCACCATTGATATATAGGTTCCCAGATGAGGAGCCTTACAGGGTTCTTGATATGCCCTTACTTATAGCTCAGGTTACCATCTTCAGCTGTGGTAGTGTTAGTATTGGTTTAAGACTTTGCCATTGTATTTGTGATGGTCTTGGAGCTATGCAGTTCCTAGATGCCTGGGCTGCCACAGCAAAGCTAGGTACTTTGGTTGCAAACCCCATGCCATGTTGGGAGAGGGAAATCTTCAGACCTCGAGACCCTCCCGTGGTGAAGTATCCACACATTGAGTTCATGAAAGTTGACGATGGTTCAAGCCTGACAATGACCCTGTGGCAGGAAAAACCTGATATGAAGTGCTACCGTGTGAGCAGAGAGTTTCAGGCCCGAGTGAAGTCTTTAGCGCAGACAAAGAATGCCAAGTTCGCTTGCACAACTTTCGACGCCATGGCAGCTCACGTATGGAGGTCATGGGTGAAAGCACTGGATGTTAAACCTCTGGAGTACAAGCTTAGGCTCACATTCTCAGTCAATGCTCGCCATAAACTCAAAAATCCACCTTTGAAAGATGGTTTCTATGGGAATGTGCTCTGTGTAGCATGTGCTATAAGCTCAGTTTATGAGCTAGTTAATGGATCTCTCGCAGACACAACCCGGTTGGTTCGTGAAGCTCGAGTTGGCGTCTCTGAAGAATACTTAAGATCAACAATTGACTACATAGAAGTGGAGAGGCCAAGAAGGCTTGAATTTGCAGGGAAATTGACAATAACACAGTGGACTAGATTTCCAATTTATGAATCTGCAGATTTTGGATGGGGAAGGCCAGTTTATGCAGGTCCTATAGACCTGACACCAACACCACAATTTTGTTTGTTCCTGCCAAGTGGGGAAGCTGATCCTAGTGGGAGAATGGTAATCTGCATTTGCTTGCCTAAATGTGCCACAAGTAAATTCACCGAGTTATTGTGTTCAGTTGGTACCAGCAATTGACTGATGACTGATGTGCATAAAAATAAACTGCAAAAGTGAGGTGAAAAATTGGTAATCAATGCATAAAAGGCCTCATACTTATTCCTATTTGCTTTTCTGGTAGGTAGATGCCAAGAGCTCTCTCTTTACGTGAATCCCAAAGTAACTTGACTTCCAATACATAGTTTTATCTGAAATATATACAAATATTTCCCTTGTTTATATTCTTTAAGTACTGTTTTCTTTTTCTGGGATAAGACCAACTATATATCTCCAAGGATTGGTATTAAAATAGAAGACAGTACATAATTTTTTTTTTTTATTTGAGTCCTCTTTTACAAAGTTCAAAATATAAGGAAATCTGCGACCTAAATTGAAAAAGAGTGCTAGTCTTATTCTTGATGGCTTTTCTTATGATAACTGGAGGCACCTTTCAAACACGAGTAATTGACTTTTGACAGAAGTAACTACTATGGCCTGGCTCGGTGTGAAGTCAAATAGATAGAGCTTGATTCGGCTGAACTTCAGGCCATACTTGGACCTAGTAAAAAAAAATCAAGCTTCAGGCTTGGGTGCCCCATCCAGGCCCTAATCCATCTTGAAACCTGAATTTTAGCCTAAAGTCAGGAGTCCAATGGAGGTTCAAGCTTAAACAAAGATGGGGCCTGATAGGTTCTCACAAAATTGTAAGCATTGCAAAGTTCAATGGTCAGCCAACATGACAAAATGCTAGCTTTGTACTCTTACATGACAAAATGCTAGCTTTGTACTCTTTGGCAAAGACTGGAATGAAACCTCCTGTCACCTCACAGCTCATCGAGCATATACCTGCCCTTAAAGCAGGGATTTAGCTCTATACAGGTTGATACCAGAAAAACTCTACCTTGCAACTATTATTCAACGCTTCAAAGATCTAATGTTGATAAAAACTCTACCCTGCAACTACATGAAATTCATTTAGTGTGTCAGGGTAGACCAGTAACTAAGTAAACCCAAAAAAAGGACTTGATTGTGAATAGGTTACTAGACACAAGCAAGTTTAAACAATCCTTAGCTAATGATATCCAGACAATCCTAAGCTGTAGGATGGATTTTGTTTGTTCAAGTCCGTACCAGAACCAATCTTGGATGACCTCTGCAACTATTCTGATTTGCAGTCTTTCCCTAGCATTGAAAGGAACTTGTTCTGCAGCTGTATTATGAAGAGAGTGAAGCAAAAACCAAAAAGTTCATGAAATGCAGCATACTCTTTAACCCATCTTTCGTGTTCAGTTGCTTCATAGAGATCACAACTAATAAGATAAGTAACATTACAAATGCTTCTCTTTTGGCACATTCAATTCAGAATTCTTCAACTTGAAAAGATAGAGATAAACAATTTCAATGGGAATTAGATCACAAGGAGTGAGGAAAATAGCAAATTCTGAATCTGAACTACACCAATATTTACTCAAAATCACTAGTTATCAACTAGCCTCATTTAGCAATCTTTCATGAACAGCAACTAGGGCAGCGAATCAGCCCATTCTCATTACAATCTGGGCATCTTTTCAGCTGATCCTTCTCTTCATCAAACAGCTTTCTACTTCCATTACAATATGAACAAGGCAAGAACCTTGCATCCCCACAACTGTCACAGACCCACTTTGGATCTCTAACTGGAAAGCCTTTTAAAAGCCCTGCCAATTCGCCACATTCATTGAGTTGTTTAATCTCCTCCACACTCCCAACATGCTTTCCCCTGATGAACACTTGTGGCAAGCTCATTGCTTTACCTTTAAGCACATTTTGCAACTCCTTTCTGTATGTAGAGTCCATTGAAATGTCTCTTTCATCAACCGGAACTCTAAAACCTCTAAATATCATTCTTACTGAATAGCAATCCTCATAAGTCTTTCTGATTCCTCTCAAACTTGTAAAGTACAAAACAACTCTATCCTCTGTTCCATGAAAAAAGCATCCATTGTTGTTCGATAAAGAGTTCATTGGCGAAGAACCAACTGACCTTGCATTTCTGAACTCCTTATCAGAACCCAATTGCCTGGAAGACAATGCACGCCTGTAACTCGAAACCACATTTGGATCAAGGTTTGACAAAAACGATTCCTCAGATAAATGTTTCCACAATGGCTTTGACAATGAATCTGAATTCTCAACTGCCAAGTGTCCAACTTTAGCCGTATCACCAGATTCAAATAGTTTCTTGACATATCCATCAACACCAGGAAGCTCAAACGAACTCGGTTGGGGAGAAACCTCCAAAGAACGACTATAAAGTGACGATCTTGGCTCCAATGAGTTACCCATTTTGAAATCCAACCCATCTTCATCATCATCAAGGCCTACCATTAGCTCCCAGGTGTTAATGACAGAGTCTGGTGATAAAGATTCAGACATGATCTCCAAGACTTGAGTTTTAAACTTGTTCTTGGTGGAATTGGATGGTGCTTTGTGCTGGTCAGGTGTTTCCTGTTTGTTTACAATGGGGATTGTGTCGGATTCCATGAGGCGAAGAGAGCCATAAGTTGTGGAGGTCAGAGAGACCAGGTGGTGAGAATCACCTTTTCTTGAAGGTGGGTGGTGGATGAGAGGAGCTTGAAGAGAGAGAGCTCTAGAGACTGTTAATGGTGAAGAGTACTGTGAAGACCCAATGGAGGTCTCCAAATGAGAAAAAGATGGTGAGCCATGAGAAGCATAATAAAGATTGAAGCTTTCTTCTGGGTTATTGTTCTTGTTGAGAAAGGTGTTGGGTCTTGAAGCAGAACAGCCCATGTATGGAAGAAAAAAGTGCCTTTTTGATTCTTTTTGCTTACTCCAATTTTTATGGGGATTGAGGATTGTTGGAGACAGCTATCTATTGACAAGTTCTCGGTTTGTTCTGGTTAAGAAACAGAGAGGTTTGGTTTAGGCCTTGAGGTGGTGGAGGGCAGTGTGATAGCTTTTTCACAGAGGAAATGAGAAAGTGAAAGAGATAAAATATAGGCTTTAATTGGTAGAGCAGTGCCGACTGCCGAGTGCGTTAGGAAGTAGACTTGAATTGAAAGGATAAGGAAGAGACAGGCACAGAACTTGCTTGGTGAGGGACAGCTTTCAAAGTTGGAAGACATTGAAAGCTGTCCTGGAACAGGCAAAAGCACAGAATGTGTTGGAAGAGAGTCTTAATGGCTTTTTTTTTTTTCATTAAACAATCTTAGTGTTTAAGATTCTAACAAATTCATAAGATACAAATCTTAGTTTGTTGTGAAGTGGAATGATCACAAAACAGAATAGGTACCATATCCCTATCCTGTTCCAACAGTCACTTTAGCTTTTCTGAATCTGCAGCTAACATTTGCTTTGGATAGTTTGCTACATCTAAGGTCATCTTTGGATTCTGCTTATTCTCTACTTTTTACTTGAAAATGGTAGTTGCCTCCCATGGATGCTCTAAGAGAGAAAGCTGGCTCTTAATAGTCTTCCAACAAAAGAGATTAAAGATTTGTTAATGAATTGAAATTGACCTTAATGATTGACTAAGAATAGAGACAAATTAAGTTTTATAGTACTTATTTATATTCAACTAATCATTTGACTTGGAGTTAGCGACTCAAATAATTTATTCAAAATACGTAATTTATAGATCATTACATGTAATTGATAATTTATTTAATATAGAGTTAATTACAAAAAAAATTCAAACTTTACTCAATTTTATAATTATAGTCCGAACTTAAAAAATGACAATTAAATATTCATAATTTTAATTTTTTAACAATAACCCGACATTTATGTCCCTATCTCTGTTAAGTTTGTTGATGTGGCTTGTCACATGTTCCAAAAACCCTAAACACTTATACACATCCGACCTAACTAAATTAACTAATTAAGTTTAAAATTAAAAATTTGAGTATTTAATTGTCACTTTTTAAAATTCAGACTATAATTGTAAAATTGAGCAAAATTTTTAATTAACCCTTTAATATAAAATAGAAAGATAATTATTAAAAATTTCATGGATTACGAAATCTGATTATTCTAAATCAAATTGAAAGTTGTTAATAACAAATATTCAGACTAAAAATGGCTAAAAACAAGTAATTTCCTATCCATCTACCCTTAAATTAGTTAGCATAGCATCCATTTACACTTCTTTTTAAGTTTTACAATTAACCAAAGCTCATATGATAATAATAAATTACTTAAGGGCAACAATAATAATAGTATCTTTATGAGAAGTTGTTGATTTTTTTTTTGAAAAATATTTTTTTCAGGGCCATTTTAGGAAAGAATATTTGCTGAGAACATATTCTTCAATCATTACTTCAGGCCTTGAACGTTCTACTTTTATATAAAAGAATTAAGTTTGGCTAATTTACATATTTTATATGTTCAGTTAAAACTCATGAAGACCTATTGTTAAGCATGAAAGTAGATAGTCATTACTTTCTTTACCTTCTGAAACTACCAAACATAGGACATGAAATTAGAAGACAAAGGAAAAGCCATAAAATGATATGAACGTGCACTGCTTGGTAACTAATGAATTGCAGGTCTGTTTGTACGTGTAAAGCAATTAAAGTATGTGCCCCAGCCAACGAGATTGAAATGGACATATGATAGAATTGGGTGGACCACCGTGACTCCACCATCATAGGTTAACTCACTCTAATAACACCAGATCGGATCAGACCAAACCAGACCATGATTCTCTTGTTTCCATGTGTGGGTAGATCATGATCTAGTTGTGTCATTGCAATGTCCGCTTTGTTGTCTTCTTGCCCTTTCTGAGTACAGGGAAAAAAGAAGTGCAGAATTTTCACCTCAGATTTTCGGAGAAAGTTTCAAACTTGATCACAAGGGCATATATCAGTAACTTAGAGAGATGTTGAAAAGATAAGATTTGAATTATACTTCTGCATTCTTTGTCCAGAAGTTTAATTCATAATCTAAAATTTGAATTCAAAAGTTATACAATAAATCCTAGAAAACAAATAAGAGAGTTACATTTATATAAAACATATAATAAGATAAATCATCAAATTCGTTTAACAATTTATAAATTATATATTTTAAGTAAATTATTTAACGAGTCAACGAATCAAAAATTAAGTAATGGTCTTGATTTAAGAGACACTTATAAGTTCTAATGTGTAGTTACTCTTAACTAATCATTCTGCTGGCACAAAAGGCTTAAATGCATTTGGTTCAAGTTCTCTTCATTTCTTGTATCTACTTGGATTTAGTTCAGTGCAGATAATTGATCAATCACTTTGTACAATATGACCCTTTTGTATAAACACAACACCATGTTCAAATAAAAGATGAACAAGACAAATGAAATAAACCAACATAAAATGATGAAGAAGAAGTCACACTATTAGACAATTGGCATTTTTCGTTCCAACTTATTTTTTACTGTTTTACCTTTGTTTCCAGTTTACTATTTATCTTGTTTAAGCTAAAGACTTCGTCAAGTTTAGTGCTAAACTTTCTAGATCATGTAAATGTTAGTTCCAAATTTTTCTAATTTAGTTTTATCCACTTTTTGAATTTGAAGTGGCTGCAAGTTGGGGAAGTTTGTTGTCCTTTCCTGTATAAATTCTGCAGCTTCTATGAATAAAATAGCTTCCAGTTTCTTTTCATTCTTTGCTGTCATATTTTCTCTCATATAGTTATTGTTTTCCAACTTAGTATAAAACTATGTCTTTCTATTTTTTTCCAACAGTGATATCAGAGCTTTAGTTGGTCTTATAGGACCTGCAGAAAATTTTTTTGATCTAGTTTTTTTAAATAACAAAACCAATGTCCAAAATTTTTAACTACTGCAGTTATTTTGATCTAGTTTCAGTAGCTTATATCCTTCTGTTTTAAACTTGTTATTGCTACTATTTTGAATTTGTTTTTTAAACAATTTTACAGTATTGCTACTATTTTGAATTTGTTTTTTAAACAATTTTACAGTAGCAACTTTCTAACATTTTAAACTTGGTTGTTGCTATCTTTTGAACAATTTTTAAAACATCTTTCACACTTGTTTTAAACGCTTTGCAGCAACATATCTACATCTATTTTTAAACATTTCTTTTAAACCATAATCAAAATGTCCTCTAGTAGCATTGTTTTAAATTCTCCAGAAGTCTTCAATGGTGAAAACTATCAAATGTGGTAAGTAAAAATGCAATCTTATTTGGAGGCCTTTGATCTTTGGAAAGTTATAACAGAAGATAGGCCAGTGTTTCCTCTACCCAGAGATCCCTCCATGGCTCAAATCAAGTTCAACAATGAAGAAAAAGCAAAAAAATCCAAAGCCAAGACACTCATTCAAAATTCTGTAGGACACTTTGTTTTCTACAGGATCATGGCTTGCAAGACAACAAAAGAAGCTTGGGATAGATTGAAAGAAGAGTATCAAGGAAGTGACAAAACCCGACAAATGCAAGTGTTGAATTTGAAGAGGGATTTTGAGTCCCTAAACATGAAAGAGGATGAAACAATTATTAGATATTCTGATTGTATTTTTTTAATTGTTAACAACATCAGATTGCTTGGAGAAGATTTTTCTGACAGGAGGATTGTAGAAAAAGTTCTTATAACTCTTCCGGAGATATTTGAATCTAAAATATCCTCTCTTGAAGAGTCCAAAAATCTCAAGGAGATATCATTAGTTGAACTAATGAATGCTCTTCAAGCACAAGAGCAAAGAAGAACTTTTAGGCAAGATAAAATTACCGAAGGTGTATTTTATATGCAAAGCCAACAAGTTGGAATAGGAAAGAAGAATTTCAACAACAAGAACAAGAGCAACATCTGTGAATTCCCACCTTGTGCACACTGCAGTAAGACTACTCATCTTGAAAAATATTATTGATGGAGACCTGATGCAATGTGTGGTAAATGCAAACAACTTGGACACATTACTAAGGTTTGCAAATTTAAGAACAAAGATTGTCAACCTCAACAAGCACAAATTGCAGATGAAGTTTACACACAGGAGGAGCAACTTTTTTGAAGCTTTAAAGAATTTGTCACCAAAATGCCAAGGAGGAGTATTAGACAATTGGCATTTTTCGTTCCAACTTATTTTTATTGTTTTACCTTTGTTTCCAGTTTACTATTTATCTTGTTTAAGCTAAAGACTTGGTCAAGTTTAGTTGCTAAACTTTCTAGATATGTAAATGTTAGTTTCAGATTTTTCTGATTTAGATTTATCCACTTTTTGAATTTGAAGTAGTTGCAAGTTGGAGAAGTTTGTTATCCTTTCCTGTATAAATTCTGCAACTTCTATGAATAAAATAGCTTTTGTTTTTTTTTTTCATTCTTTACTTTCATATTTTCTCTCTCATATAGTTGTTGTTTTTCAACTTATTATAGAACTATGTCTTTCTATTTTTTCCAAGAGCAAACCCGAAGAACTGTTAGAGACTAAGTCTTTCTCAGATACATACAAAACAAAAAGAGAGAGTGTTATAGTTGTCTTCTGATTTTTGGATTTAGTTCAGTGCAGATAATTGATCAATCATTTTGAACAATAAGACCCTTTTGTATACACACAACAACATGTTCAAATAAAAGAGGAACAAGACAAATGAACTAAACCAACATAAAATGATGAAGAAGTCACACAAACCCGAAGAACTGTTACTGTCCGTATGGTTGCTGTCTCTGATTTCTAGAGACGAAACGGAACAAAAATTTGGAGACGGAACGGAACAAAAACTGGAGACAGCGAAGAGTCCCACCGTGTGACAGAGAAGCCTAGAGCGGTGCCAAGTGTGCGATAGAGGAGAGATGGGCGTGGGAGAGACAGAGGAGATGGGTAACTTGGATAGTGCCTTCGTTTTTCATATAGAGACAGAGACAAAACATTTTTATCTTTCGGTTTTCGAAGGGACAGGATTACTTTGTCTCTATCCACTGGAGACAGAGGACAAAATATCGAAGACATCAACCAAACACATATAAGGGACATAATTACTTTGTTTTGTCATCTGTCTCCGTACACGGGAACAGTAACCATACATGAAGTTAGAGACTAAGTCTTTCTCAGATGCATACAAAACAAAAAGAGAGTGTGCATGTTTGTAGTTGTCTTGTGATTTGCAGTATAATTAAGGATTAAGAAATGGACTTTTCTCTTATAATGCATAAGCCATAAGGTGTGAGGTTTCCTTAATCTTACGTTGTTTGTTTTTCCTCTCCTTTTTATATAAATATGTTTGTGTTTGAAAAATATAAATTTAATTAAAATTAGTGAAAAATAAAATCTTTAAAGACAATACACAAAACTATGAAACTTTATTTTAAATAAAAGATATTACTTATAAATAAATATAATATAACTTATAATTTGTAATTTAAAAACTTAAACAACTTATTTTTAGAAATGTAATGAAATATTAGTTATACAGTGTGAAGTTTTCTTAAGCTGACATTGCCTATTATTTTCTTAAGCTGACATTATTTATTATTCTTCTTTTTATATAAATATGTTTGTAGTTGAAATATATAAATTTAATTAAAATTAGTGAAAAATAAAAATTTAATTTAAAAACTTAAATATATCTTATGTTTGAAAATGTAATTAAAGATTTTATTCTGATCGTTGGATTAATTGCATTTTTTTAAAACCTTATTCGATCTAATATGTGAAAATTTTTTTCATTAGCTGCTTAATTTTACAACTTTTATTTGAAAAAAACATAATAGAAATACAAATTCTGTAATTGTGGTTTTGAGCAAACAGTTTAATTTAAACCTCATAAATTCCCTACCTTCCCTAGCCTCAGGAAAACTGGAAACCTGGCAACTTTTTGTTCTTGCCCATCCTCATTCCATGTACGCTTGAAGCTCTCAATCACCTCATCTCTCAAAAGCTCCACACCCTTCTCTTGAGCTGTCTGATATGCAGACCATGACTTTATGTATGTAAAAAACTCTTCCAAGTTCATTAATCTCTCAGCTACAAACTCAAATGGCCCTGTATGATCAGTTCCCTCCACAGGCTCGAATGGGAAATCGATAGTACTGAACCTGTCGTCTACAAGTTTCAACTTGGGAGCCCAGAAGGGGTCTGTGGCGGCGTAAAATGGCTCGAACGCGGCGTCCACAGCCTCATTCACTTTTGGTTCAGTGTAGCACCATGCAGCAATGACTCCGTGGGGTTTCTTTAGAACCCATTTGACTTGTGACAAAGACAAAAACTTTTCTCTGTAAACCTTTCTCAGTTTTCTTTATTTTCTCATATTGTTTGCAACAGAATACAAACCTATTTATAAGCTACTTTTGACTCTTGAACTTCGTACAATATTTAAAACTAGGAAAACCAAACAACTCAAAAACAGAATACTAAATATCACCATAAATTCTGACCCTTGATTATTGAAACCACCGTAACTCTTTCTAACCCTTTAACTTCACATTTAAGTTTATTCAACAAAAATTAGATCTAAAATATGTGCAACGTCACTCAACTAATTAGAATGGCGAAAGTGTACATCCTTCATTGATTGTTTTTTCTTCCAGTTATGTCTGTCTCCACCTTTGGCCATTTTTGTGTTTCATTCTATTATCTCGTTAAAATAAATATCACTAAGACGAGATCTCACATCAACTTTCCCATGGACTGAAGGTATAGATAGGGTTTATTTCTTGAAATAATTACGTGAAAATCCACAAAAACTCTTACCCGAAAAGAAAGAGAAAAAAGAGGGGGAAAAATGCTGAAAGAAACACATTAGGTTTCCAATATGAATAAAGGTTTACAAAGTAGATGAAACAAGGTACATATAAGTGGTCATAGACTGAATCGATTGGAAGTCGGCACTTCGATGATGCAGCAATTAGAGCCCTGTATGAGGCTGTACCCTTTATTTTTCATGTTGAAGTTTCCTTCACACCTCTCCATTTACCATTTTTTCAGAGAGAACATGAAGATCCTAAATTCTAAACATTTTCTTGTTACCAACTTCTTTTTATACGTATAAAGTTTATGATTTCAACAGGTAAGTGCTCCATGGAGGAGTATGTGTGAGATAATGACCATCCGATGTGGACACTGCACTAATCTGTGGTCACTGGTCAGTAGACATGGGATTGCAGCCTTACAATCAATTCCAGGTCAAGATTTTCCGATGCCGTTTCTTATGAGCTTGTTTTAGGGTACCGTCAACTCATAACATAGGACATAGCCTTTCACGGTCTTACTTCTTTTGAGGAAATCGAATGTTCAAGCTCAGTTATTTTATTATTTGTTTCTTGCGCTCTGAAAGTCTAATCTGATATCCTCTCAAATTAGGTTATTTTCTGTCCATAATAATTTTGAAGGAGAAAACTAATTTGAACAATGAAATTTGACCTTATCTGGCTCTCTTTTCATCTTCATTTCTTGATTTTGCTTCCACTGGTAGTTTTCTTCAAACTCCAGGTGGAAACCTTAATTTGGATTTGTTTGACACATGATTTTACGGCTCAGAACTAGGTATATTTAATTCTTTTCGTTAACCTTTTTCCTCTATTGTGGAGGCATGATTTACAGGAATTATGCGGCTTAACTGGATGTACGTGGTGTCTCAATCTTGTCATGTCAAAGGCTCTTTTTTCTTTCGTTTGAAACACGTTTTGAGGATCTTTTACACTCGTTGAAATTGTCCAAGTAATAACATATATATGATTAGATGTTAGAATGTAACTGTTGACGGCTGATAAACATGTCCAAGTAGTTAAAAAATGGCTCGAATTATGTGCCAACTAGAGGCATATTCTAGTGGTAAAAGTTACAAGTTACTGTTTCTCCATGAAAGAAAACTAAACACTAAACTAAACACTTATATAATTCCATCCAGATAAGCCCTAGTTACTTCATGTAGGAGTATATAATATGTGTATAAGGTCACGCGCATGTGGTTGTAGCACATAGTCTTCCGACAGTATAGGGAAGGCAAAGGAGAGTTCACACAAAGTGTGTCGCCATAAACAAAGAATTTTTTTTTACTTCGATTAACATATGAGGTTCTAAGTTTTCTTTCTTCAATAGAGGTTCTAATTCAAACTTAAGACTTTTCTTGAAGTAGATAGTTTTCTGTTTCTGGTGTACCTTCAATAGTAAAGAATCTATGACAGGTTTAATTTTAGATTCATTAAGATTCTACTCAAGAAAGGAAGATGAACGTCAAAATTTAGGATGAAAATTGGGAATGTAGATTAAGAGTCAAGGGCATGGCTGTACTATGCATTTAGCAGTTGAAAATGTCATACATTTCAATAACAATGTCATATAATTGCTTCCTTTCGAGCAATGCTTTAGTATTAGCGCATTCTTTAAGCAGAGAACGGAAAATGCAGTCATCAGGATTAAGACCATCTTGTAGAACTTTAGAAAACTGAGAAATGGCTTTGATCGGAGCGTTTAAGTGAGAATACATATAAGCCATACTATTACAAAACTCCATATGTTCATAAAAGAATTGTATGTGTTTCACAGAAGAGGAGGTGCAATGGTTCGTTACCACAAAAAAGCAATAGCTATCTTGCAGCTCATTTGCGACAGTAAAAAGTGTTGCAATCGATAGTAATTAAGAAACTATTGCTTGTTATGCACTATAAAATGGTTCTATTGTGACATATGGTGGAATGAGTTTTTGTTCTCACGCTCCGGTACTAAGGGAATCCATCAGTGATCAAGCATTTATCACTGGACAAACCTAAATATTAGACAATGTAGGGAATATAAACAAGGAACAATAATTGATGATGATGCACATAATAGCAGTTAATGTTGGTATAACTTTAACGTATAATAGGAATAATAAGAAGTAAAACATAAAAGGCAGAGAGTGAAAATTGGATGGTGTATTCATCGACAATAAGTGGAGATAGACCAAATAACATACAATATTAAGAAAGCAAAAAAAGTCACGATGAGGCAGACAACAATGGACACAAATATACAAATTTAGGGGACCATATAAAATATAAAAGGTAAACAACAATGGCCTACCATGATGAAATGTCGTATAAAGAAGAACTGTTGGGTCACATTTCCGAAGCCAAACTATCGAACCGGAGTCGAAAAACATAAGCAGATTTCCAAGCTCTTTAACCTTCATCAAAAAATCCTCATTCGCATGACATCTCAAGCCACAAAGGCGAGTCACACAACGAAATCACAAAATCACAATTAAC
>JAOSBK010000204.1:2478514-2513047 GCA_027568895.1 Erythroxylum shatona
ATAAAATATAGAAAGTAAATAAAAATATTAAAAATGTAATTAAAAAGTAAAAAATTATATTAATTTTATAATCAATTGAATAATTTAGTTATGATTAAAAAGGTTAATACTTTTAATGAAAAATAAAATAATTTAACAAATATTGTGATGTATTTTTTTATAAATGCTTCAAATAGTAATAAGTCTGACACAATACTCAAAAATTTGCAAGAAATGTTATGTAAATCTTTACCGATTGTTAGTATATAAGATAAATTTTCTGATTTATTTATCATGAAATGATCATAATTATTTATTTAAAACTTATTATGTTTAAGTTTTCTTATTTAATTTATATGTTTTTTTACATTTGCAACATGCACGTTACAATATACATTACCTTAATTTTTTAAATTTTCGTTCCAAATTTTTACTTGCTAATTTTACTTATTCATTTATCATATTATAACTTATATATTTTTAATATGACATATTTAAAGCTTTTTAATTAAATTTTCATTACATATTTACATTTTTATAATTTAATTACTAATTTTAAAATTTTCCATATTTATTATACATTTAATTACAAAATTTTAAAATTTTTTAATAATTAAATTATACATTTTTTAATTTTCCGTCTTAACTTATACATTAAAATTATATAATAATATAATTGATTAAGTTAACAGGACATTATTGCTGCGCATTTGCGCGGCATTACCCTGCTAGTTAATCCAAAACGGGTTATATTTGTTACGTAACTTGCTTTTAACTCTTGCCAAAAGCTTAATCCATTGGCAATAGCCAAATAGAAAGAACAGGAAAATCTTTTAAACAATAGCGTAATCCCTAAAGAGCACAACAGAGAGCACACTGATGGAATCCACGATCTCTCACATAAATATCCACTTGCAAATGAATATGCGTTAAAGAGAAGAAGCAACGCAATAGAGTGGAAGAGGAAGAAGAAGACGTGGAGTTGCATGATCTTTCTACGGATAGAGTCGAGAGATTCTGTTGAGTATGAGTTCCTCTTCTTTGAGCCACTGCTTCAACAGAAGCTTGTGGGTCGGCGTTTCTGCTATTTGGTGAAGTGGGTGCCGTGGCCTTGCCTCCATTATTGCTTTTAACTCTTGCCAAAAGCTTAATCCATTGGTAAAAGCTAAATAGAAAGAACAGGAAAGTCTTTTAATCAATAGCATCAACGTAACAAAAGATTTCCCACGTCTATCGACAAAAATATTTTCTATTTTTTTAATAACATTTTTCTAAAAGTTATTAGGTCTTCTTGTTCGTTTTTATGGTAAAAAATGATTAAAAATATAAAAAAAGAAATACAAAGTATACTTTCTTTTATTAAAAAGCCAATTAATATCTAAGGTAGACCTTTTTCTTAAAAAATTAAAATTGTTTAAAGGAAATATGGGTTGATACATGAAAAGTATACCTTTTTAGAATGGTCACTATCAATAAATTGAATTTCGTACCATATCAGTTGGAAAACAGTACGAAATTATGTTGTTTGGTACTGACCATTAGTATCAGTCAGTATCGACAATTTTGTCAAGTACTTGTCAGTACTGGATGGAATTTGAAGTACTGGCTAAATATTAGTTGTTACTGTAAAGTTTAAAATGTTGATGGACTGATTTGCAAAAGAAATTTCAACTAACAAAATTAATCCCCCGTGTTTGCTCTCCCTCTCATTTTTTATTTTACTCTTTCTCTCCTCTCTATCTCTACCCAGCATCCCAGCCTAGCCTTACCATCATCTTCAATCTCCCTCGTGTACACAACATAGTATTTATTGAACACCACTACCCCGTGAGTTGCGCCACCGCCCGCCATCACAATAACACAGTAGTCAAACCACTTACCTAATGCCCAACCACACTTTGCGAGCTTTTACCTCTGGTCGGATCTCCTACCGCTCTCTCTAACGACCACTGCCACTGCACCTTAAGTCCTCTGGTCGATGCAAGTTGTCTTCTCCAATCCAACCACTCGCTGGACATATTGCACTATATAGATCAAGATTTCCAACTTTTTAGAACCAAATTCAAACTTGACCTGACCGACTCAACCTGATCTTTAATTACAATTTCTAATTTTTTGTGTATTTTAAGTAGCTTGTTTTTGCTCAGAATTGTAATTGCATTATGTTTTGGTTGTTTCATGTATGTATTGTGAATGGTTTGAAAGTTGAAATTGTTTGTGTGAGTTGGAAAATTCGAGTTTAAAAGTTGGAATTGTTAGTGTGAGTTGGTTCAATTTCAATAACATTTAGGCACTGTGAAGAAATGAGATCAAAATAATATTGTATATAAATTATGGAAGATATTTAAGTATTGTGAAATTTTGATTTGTGAATTATGTATAATTTAAGAATATGTCATATTATTTGTTATTTTAATAATCATAAAAATGAGATCAAAATTAATGCATTAAGTTGTTATTTTGTTAATTAATTTATATGAAGCACACAGTTTACTAATTATTTTTTGTAAATAAAAAATATATAACATATGATTAATCATTTAAATATAAGATTTACTATATATTTAAATCATTAAATATATGAAATTAAATTAATAAAATTAAATGTTTGCATTTTTATATTGTTTATTATTGTCAGGAAATAAAATTACGAATATTAATATTTTCTTATAAGTAAAAAATACACATTTATCATCTTATCTTATAGGTAGTTCAATACAAAGTAGAAAATACTATGTAAATCTATTAATTTAATTTTGATAAGTCTTCATTTGTTTTTACATATAAATGGAATAAAATTCAAGTACTCCTGATAATTCAACCACTTCAGGAAGATTCAATAGTCTGTAAAAATAATATGGCAATGGTTAGAAAGTGGTATGGTTTAAGTATAATATTCAATGCTTCCCAGTCTTATTATTATCAGCTTATGGTAGATGCTATTGTCTCTTACGGTCCAAGATAAAAAGCTCCTTCAATTATTAACTATAGAGGTAAACTTTTAAGTAGCTTTGTTTATGAAATAAAAAGTTATTTAGATGAAAGACAAATGACTTGGGCTACTTTTGGATGTTCAATCATGTGTGATGGTTGGATAGATAGAAGACATGAGCCCATTATTAATTTTTTGGTTTATTCTACAAAGAACACAATGTTTTTAAAGTCTATTGATGCATCTGACCTTGCTAGGAACATTGATACTCCATTTGAAAATTTTGATAAAGTTGTGAATGAAGTTAGGCCAAAAAATATTGTTTAGTTCATTATAGATAATGATTTCGCTTATAAAACGGATGGAAGAAGATTGCAAAGCACGTTAATTCTTTTTATTGGACTCATTATGCTGTACATTGCACTACGTGAAAAGTATAAGATATGCTACGTATTTTCTTATTATTGATGTGACTATGCAAAAAGCAAAAATGGTGACCAAGTTCATTGTAACACCTATATACCCCTTGAGAGGATATGCAGATGCCACATAAAACAGTACTAAAACGATCCAAAACATGTTAAAGCATTTCCAAGACTTAAGTAACATACATTTCATTTTATAGGTTAGGTCATATTCAGAATATAACATACACATGGTACTTATCACATACAAGCCTTAAATCCAATTCCGACCTGTATTAAGGTTATTACAAATCATCAAACAAAATAAAAATTCCAATATGTCTCATTATATTAAATATAACTCAAAAACAAACTGAACATTTCCAAAACAAAACACAATCTCCTTGGCCACTGCTGTTGTCTTTGTCCTAGTTTTTAAACCTTTTTATCAAAATCTACATGGAGAAAAAACCACTATGTTATGCATAAAGCTTATTGGGGAACTAACTAAATAAGATCTAAATTGGCAAATGTTTCTAACAATCGTCTAACATTCACATATACAAAATCATAACTTCAATAGATAGCTCCACTTTCCTTTTAGGAGGGAGTTTGGGTAGCTTTTTAGGAAAAACATCCGAAAATTTGCTCACCACTGGAATATCTTGTAGTTTAACACTCTTTTTCTTATAATCAATCACAAAATCTAAATAAGCTTTACATCACTTCCTAAGGAACTTTCGAGCTTGCATAACAGATATCATGTTAGCCAAAGGACTAACTATCTTAGCACTATAGTCAACCACTGCTTGATGCTTGGATAACCAATCCATACCAAAAATCAAATCAAATTCATGAAAAAGGCAATCTAATTAGATCTGCCACAAAATCACTTCCTTGGATATTAACATGACAGTTCCTATAAACTTAATTAACCAATACACTACTACTTAAAGGACTGATTACACAAATATCGTACTCTAATTGATCTACAGGCATCATTTTATCAAAAATTTCTCCAACAAAAATGTAAAAATGAGTGGATCTAGGAACAATCAAAGCATGCATTTTAGAATCAAAGACATAAACAATACCTACAATGACTTCAAGTGCATCTTGCTCCTTACGAGCTTTTAAAGCATAAGCTCGAACTGGAGTAGAAGGTATTGTAGGTTGATTAACAATATCTGAATTAGTACTAGGATTAGGCCTAAACTAGTTAGATCTTCCATAAACTCTACTGCGTCCTATGTTCCCAGCAGGTGCATGAGAGACCTCCCTTCTAGCTTGTGATGTTTAAATCTATCCCGTAGGCCAACTTGCTATCAAATGATTAGTGCCACCATATCAAAAACATGCACCCGTAGCTTTCCAACAAATACCCCGATGGTATTTGGAGCAATGAGGGCACTTCAAAATACCAAAACCTTGGCCCATAGAGGAACCCCTACATACCCACATAGCCACTGGGAGGATATGCAGACACTACACAAAACAATATTGAAACAATCTAAAACATGCTAAAGCATTTCCAGAAACTCAAGTAATGTACATTTCATTTCATAGATTGGGTCATATTTAGAATATAACATACATATGGTACGTATCATATACAAGCCTTAAATCCAAATCCAACCTGTATTAAGGTTATTACAAACTGTCAAACAAAGTACAAATTTCAATATGTCTCATTACATTAAATACAACTCAAAAACAAATTGAACATTTCCAAAACAAAACACAATCTCCTTGGCCACTGCAATTGTCTTTGTCTCAATCTTTAAACCTTTTTATCAGAACCTACACGGAGGCAAAACTATTGTGCTAAGCATAAAACTTAGTGGGGAAATAACTAAACAATATATAAATTGGCCACTGTTTCTAATAATCATCTAGCATTCATATATGCAGAATCAGATCACATCTCAAGCAATCTTTAATTGTTTACATTAAAGCGCAATCCAAGCAATATGTATCTCAAAACATAATATAACATATCAAAATAGGACATGCTGGCTTCAGAGCAAAACGTATAAGTATCAAAACAGAACATCAGAACAGAACTTTAAAATACCAAAATAGAACTTGACTGTATCAAAACAGTATCTGATTGTATTAGAACAAAACTTAGTTATTTCAAAACAAAGCTTGATTATATCAGACTTGAGCATGTAACAAAATACAAAACAAGTTAGCCTGCTAATCTTTTTTATAAAGTGTGTAACCGGATCAGAACAAAAAATACTCATGTTTGGCATCTAAAATAGAAGAGACTTAAGTCTTTGAAATAGAAGACACAGAAGTGTCTAAAATAAGAAGATACTAGAGTGTTTAACATAGAAGACACCAAACTGTCTGATCATAGAAGATACGTTAGTGTCTGGTTAAAAAAGACACCTTAGTGTTTGGTTACATAAGTAACTGCAGACCCTTCTAGGTATGCTTATTTACCCACGATTAGGATTTGGCAATTTTAAAATAAAACATTTCAGATTTCATAATCACATGTAAAAGATGTAGTGCATGAACATAATCTTTCATATCCAACAACTTAACATACCTTATAAACATGAACATTTTCAATAATGTACCAATAATACATTATGTATTTACACATTACATATAAATCCTTTGAAACACATTTGTGTTCATAAAGACACATTCATCCTTGAACACACCATACATTTCAACATTAGACACATTATTTACTAACCACACATTCCTTAAGTAATTACCTTAATTAACAATCCATAACTAAATTAACTTTTACTCGATTAATCTATCCTCGATTTTAGTTCATTTTGCACCTTAAACAAGTCCAATTAAGTCCCAATGTACCAAATAAAATGACCTAACCTTATATAGTTCAACAATTGCATAAAATCATTTTTTCACCTTCCTAACCATTTCCCATGATTGTGGGAATGTGCCTTATAAATCTCACGATCATGGGATCGATCGCCCATAACTTTCAGTTTGTTTCAAAGACTTAACTTCTTCACTTCCATTCGATACACCTTTACCAAAGTCCATCATTTCATTTCAATTCTACCTTATTCATGCTTCAATACCTCATCAAATTCATGCCCAAACCAATTAAAAAATCATTCATTAAGCATCTCACAATCTGTGATCTTTTAGGTATCAACAACCAAAGCAAAAGCTATCAAACGAGTATCATGTTCTAGACCTCAATTCATCATCAATTCAATACATATTCTATCCAATTCAAGCATCAAATAACTCACATTATAGCACAAAATCAGCAGTCCCTTACCTTCTTAACTTCAAATTTTAACTCCAAAGAACCAGCTAATCTAACCCTTCCAAGCAATCAGCAAATATCTAAGATCAAAGTGCAAATTTCAACACTAATAAGATAATAACACAGAAAGTAGTAGGACCTACTTCTTATTGCAGTAACTTACAAAGATTCCTAGTGAAGATGATCCAAAATCAAGCAAAATTCTAGAAGTTGACAGGGAGTAAGAGGTTTTGGTGGTGAAAGTAGTGAGAAGGTAGTAGAAACACCAAATGAGCTAGAGTGATTCAACTCTTTCTTTGTAAGGTGTCCTAACTTTGAAGGGACACATGTCCTTCCATGAGGTGACCTACATGGCAAACATAGGAGTAAGCCACTTGTCTTCTTATCATGTTTCCAAATGTCATAACTTAATTAGGCCACTTTTCACTCAACCAATTCTGTCAAATGTCAATGTATTAGCCATGCCAAATGTCACTAACTCATAGGCTTAGTCATCCAATTTTCCATTTACCAACTTGTCTTGACACGTGACAAGTCCAAATGTACATTTAATTACCTTAATTCCCTAATGGTGGATATTAATTCCAAATCACTAAGTATAAACCATTAGACCAAAATTTTAGACATATGCAATTCACATTCAAATCGTAGCTCAATTTTAACACCTATCACACAAGTGCTTTCATGAATATGTAACATTCCAACTAGGGTACAATTTGCGACCTCACAACATTCAAGCTAAAGCAAGTGCTTTCATGAACATGTAACATTTCAACTAGGGTATAATTTGGGGCCTCACAACATTCAAGCTAAATCTCTCCTCAACTCATCCTTAATGACTTTAACAACATATTTCATCCATATAAAGCTAAAGGGAGCAACTGCATTATGAATCACTCAAATGATTTCAGGGATTATGTAGTAGATATAAAGGTAACGGATCTTAGACTGCAAGGGAATTTCTACATATTGTGTAATAAATAAAAGGATAGATGGTTTTTTAGGAAAAAGCTCGATAGAGCCTTATTCAAGGCTTATTTCTTTATTCAGTTATTATCAAACCATTCGCTCATCTTGGTACACTTAACAAGATATGCCTTCATAAGAACATCTTTATTATGATGCAATATTTTTTTTTTCAACATTGGATGGCTTTGAGGAAGCAATGATTAGAGGAATCAGTATGGACATCTAATGGTATAAACAATTAGTTTATGTTGAGAAACTTGCCAATGTAATGAAAGAGCTAAAGTTGTTAAATGATACGAGGATCAATAACGTATATCAACACCTTCTAAATGATAACGATAGACTTAAAAGGGTATAAAGCCATCTTTGCATACATCCAAAAAACTCAAACATTTAGCTAGAAGAAAAGGAAGCCCTTCAAAACTACATTCAAGTCGTAAAACATCAATAAATCTTTATGAAAATAGAAATCTTGAGTGCTTTGGTTCAAGAATAGTACCCTTTATAAGGTAATAGGCATATAAGGGATAATATCTTGATTGCATAAGAGCTATTTAAAAACTACAATAAGAAGCACTATATTAAGAATTTTACACTAAAGATAAACTTTTGTAAGGCCTTTGATTCCTTGGATTAGTCCTTTATCTTGAACACATTAAAGGCCTATGGTTTCCCTATAGTATTTGTGGGTTAGATAGAATCATATATCACTATAGAGTCAGTTAGTGTGCTTATTAATAGTGAACCCTTTAACCTCATCAAAGAGGAAAATAAAATGAGATAAGAGGATCTAATTTCCTCTTACCTATTTACATTATGTATGGAGGTTCTAACAAGGCTTATTAAAGTGATTTGCTTAAATCATGAATTTTAAGTTCCATAATAGATGTAAAAGGTTTAAGTCAATCAACTTGCTTTTTGTTGATGACTTATTCATGTTCTTTAAAGCTAATGTAGGTTATTTGAGTGCTCTTATATCATGTTTAAATACTTTAAAAAGTCTTTCAAGGATTGCTATTTTAAAAGGCTTTCAAGGATTGCTATAAATAAGGAGTAGATGGTGCAATGTAAAATTCCATATTGTTTTCCTTTATAACAAGTGTGAAAGTTGAACTATATACCTTGGAATCCTAATCTCTTTAAAAAAGCCTTCTTACTTGGACCTTCCGCCTTTAATTAACAAAATTTTTATAAGAGTTCAATATTAGTACAATAAAACTTTTTTAATAGCTATAAAATTACAACTTATTAACTCAATTCTGAATGGTATCCATATCAATTGTTCTTCCCATATGATCTTCCTAAATAGCATAATCAAAGACAGAGAAATTTTTTATAGGAAATTTCTTTGGTCCAAACCTAGTAATAACAATTTCAAGGCAAAGTTGAAATGGTAGGAAGTTTGTCACTTTAAAGTAGAAGGATGAATAGGAATCATTCCCTTAAAAATAACCAGTAAGGTCTTTATAGTAAAAAGGATATGAAGGTAACTTAATGACAAACAATCCATATGGGTTAAATGGATACATGAATTCTACCTAAAGAAGGTTAGCTTTTAATCTATTAAGTCTAAGTACAACTCTTATTAGATGATGGTGCACATCCTTAAGGCTAGGGATAAAGTAAAGCATTCATTCTCCTACAAACTAGGAAATGGAGAAACTACCTCCTTTAACTGACTTTATCTCAAGTGTTAGGATTATTATTGATAAGGAATATGCTTACATCTAGACATTAGTGAATATAGTTAACTTCTCTAATGAATCCTAAGTTCATTTGGCACAAGTTAGTCTAGTACAAGCAATTCATTCCTTAAGCCTCTATTATCTTGTGGTTTGCAATAAAAGGCAAGCTAAGCACATTAGATAGAGTCTTAAAGTTCTAAATATGAATAGAGTTTGCCTTTTATAAAATAGGTATCAAAAGACCATTACAAATTTATTCTTCCAATATGCATACTCTTCCTACATTTAGACAAATATCTTTAGCATTTGTAACATGTGCTGTCCTCCAATAGATTGGATGAACATCATAAATTGGAGATGCATAAAGCACTCTTTAAATGAGGCTGAACATATAGCTTATAAGATCTCACTAAATAACTTGGTTTATAGATTAAGAGGAATAGGAGAGTGTTCCAAAACCAAATAGTCAAAAAGGAAATTATACTACGAGAGGTCGTTGATAGATCAAGAATGCAATTGATGTTTCACCAAGTGCACCTAAGTTGCAATAGGCATCTTAAAAGAAATTGAAAATTCCCATGGTGCCAGTTAGATCATCCCTATTAACTTCTGGATAACTAATTGTATCTTGCAAACTTTAAGCTCGGCAGCTCTTTTTTGGTTAATGCTAGGACATATGATAATTAGCTTAGTTGTTCCCTCAATAAGTGCATGCATTATTTATGCCTTAGGTAACATGATTTCCTTATAAATGTTGGAATTCAACCATGATCTAATCATCGGCGCAGCAGAAAACAAAAAAAAAATTATGAATTCTGAGCAGATCCCAATAATTGATTAAACTTGAATAAAACAAAATTCGATTTAGAAATCGTAGATTGTTCTCTTTTTAAAGAAAAATCTTTGAATCTTTTTACTTGTTCAACCTCTGATGGTATTCACAGAACAATTCCTAAACTGCTTTGAGAGGAAGAAGATAAAAGTGCTAGCTTTTAAAAGCTCTTCCCTTTCAATAGAAAAATCATGACAGTCTTTTATTAAAATTAAAACTCTTTAATTATAATTAGAATCAATTTCTAATTCTAATTAATTTAATTTTAATAAAAATCAAATATCTCATATTTGATTCCCAAAGTTTCTCAAACTTTATAACTAAGTCCAACTTAATTAAATTAATTTTTTCACAAATTATTATTTGATGTGTGACCCATTATGTTCATAATAAATTGGCAATGATTATAAATTATAATTCTGTTTCACAATTAGAATTGGATAAATTAAAACTCCTTTTAATTTATCTTTAATTCTCTAATTAAATAATTCATAATCATAAATCATGATTGATGTCTAGCAACATATCATGATTACCCAATATATTAGGAATGTCAAAGTGATTGACTTAACCTGCCCATGCATGACTATAATATATAATTTAATCCTTTCATCATCTAATATTCTAATTGGACAGAGTATAGATATAGTGTTACTCTTATCATTCAATTATGTTCGTCCTTGCTAATTAGTAATTAATTTATAATTAAAATTTGAAAACTCCTTTTCAAATATCAATTCACGCTAGCCAGAGAATTCTATAAATCATTACCAATCAAGAACAGTAAAATATTCTCTCTAATTACTTTAGAGTGACGAATCCTTTACTGACTTACTCAATTATCTACATATGGTTCATACTGTATCCAATTACTACCGACATAATTATCCTAGGACAATTCATAAGTAGCATCAAAATACAATAATTCCCATACTAGATATCTTAGTAATTTCAAGTTTGAGGATTAATTATACAATCATCATTATGAGATAATCCATAGACACATAAGTAATATTCTATTCGGAATTCTCATAATCGGGTCAGTTCAGTGACTTATTCTCTAATAATCACCCATGCATTAATTTAAGTATCTCTATACTTTAATTAATGAGATCAATTACTTTCTTCATAAGAAAGAAACATAATGTGTGCTAATTTTACCGTTTCAACAATATCCAATCTTGATGAAACTACAATTAAGAACATTTAGGAATAATACATAAGTGTAAATTGAATCTCATAATTATGATCTCTTTAATTACACAGTAATTATTCATAATTTTAATTACATAGTAATTATTCCAAGGATTTTATCTTTACAAATAATAATTAAAAAATTAAAAGATTCATAAAGATAAAGAATGTCTTTAATTAATTAATAATAATGTCATACAAATATTTACAATAAAAAAATTACCTACAAGGGCACAAACTAACAAACCTAACTCTATTCAAACAATGTCTTCTTCCTGTTTAGGAACTCCAGCCACCTTAAAAACAAAACAAACAAAAATGTATAGCTACTACCACTCCACTTCATTTTGTTAGGTGTTCATCAAACGACAACTCACCACCAGTAACTCGCCCACTGACGTGCTGCCAGTCACTGTCAACGGTCACCGACAGTGAGAGGGAGGAACAGGTGTTTTAGCGAGAAGGGGTAGCAGTCAAACTGCTATCACTACTAGTCATCACGACACTAACAGCCTTTCCTATGCAACTTTCCCCTCTCCATCGCATGCTCAGAACAACCCTCACCTACACAGCCTACCACTGATGGTTCTTCACGTTGTAGCTGGAGTTGGATGCCATTTACACCAAACAAATTAATTGTTCAAACATAAATGGTTAATTTTGAATTTTGATGAATAATTTTCTGGAATAACCATTCAAAACCAAATAAGCACAAAAAGAACAAACTCATCTCCATATTTAAATGGGGTTCATTTTGGTTAAAATAATTGTAAATTACAAGGATTCTTGAGATGGCAAGGAATAAGTTAACGAAACCTTCTTATCACTCAATAACTACAATCGAGACAACCTTTATATCTACAGATTTCCAGGATAAAACACAAAACCCATAAATCTTGTACAATGTTGATTTTCTAAGTTTGACGTTTTTCAAACAAAACGAAAATAAAAATAAACATTCTAATAGGCATTTGTTTATCAATTTTCAAAATGGAAACTGGTTCTGCCGGATTCTGACGGAACTGAGCGTTACCGTTTGGATCCATGGAGTCGGTTGCTTGCTGTAGTAACTTCGACGTGAATATCCCTGCAAAACAAAGAAGGCACGTCAGGGGTTGTGTCCCGATTAGCCCCTCCGACGCTCAAGTCAGTCTTTTGGTGAAGGTGAGGCAGCTGAATGCAGAAAAAGCTAGGTTATGATTGCGTACCTGAATCAAGGCAGAACATTACCTTATATATGGGATGGATATTAGGTTTAGGTCTTTACGTATGTAGATCTTTGTGTTTGCATGGGAGTCTCTCACATGCAGATGGGCTGAGGAGAGCGTGGATCGGGCTTGGGCTTGACATAGCTATTAGGTGTGAGACTGACCTTTGAAGAATGGACCGATCGGCCCACGGGTCGTTTTGACTGAGTCCGGGCCCAGCACGGCCGACCCGACCAAGTCCAAAAATTAAAGAACTAGATTTTTAAAAATGAAATAAAATTGTAATGTAATTTAAAGGTCAAATATAAATTATATAAAATTTTGTAAAATAGGTATTTTAAAAATAACTCTTTTAAATTGTAATTATTATCTTTCATCTTAACTTTTTGTTGATGAGTTATGATTGTTATTTTGAATGCATTATTATAAGAAAATATTTAGTAACAAATAAACAATTTACTTTTATTTATATAATTATTCCGAAGAAGATTTTGACATATAACGAGAAGGTAATTTAAAATTTTCAAATATGTTAAATTTAAATTTACAAAAGATTTTTTTTCATAATTATATTGAATATAAATTTAAGACTATTAAAAAAGTTAAGCTAAATTTTAATTATACTCAACCTAACCAATATATGTAAATCTAAATTTATACAGTGATGAGTATTGAATAATTCATTAATTGATTACTCAATTTATGTATAAAAATATTTTAAAAATAAGTTAATCATGTTTTCTATTATAAAATAAGTATAGATATCATTCATCAAATATTCTTATTTTTATTTTTTGAAATTTTGAAAAAATAATACAAACTTTTTATCAATTATTATTTATAATTCAAGTCAAGTCAACTCCAACATGTAAACAGGCTATTTGCTGTTTTATCATCCGAACATGTTTATGTAGATGAACCAAACCGCTTGAATTTAACTCTAATTCAACAAAAGAAAATTACAAGAGAAAACAATGTAGCACGTTTTTGTGTGTTTCAGAAACGTACGTGACTTAAATTTTGATGTCAGTGTGAATCTATCGCATTTACTTTGTACAACAATTCCATTATTCTATTTATATTTTTTTTGGTAGTCTTTCAATCATTTATTTATTAGATAAATTGATGATTTTGATGATAAACTAATAGAAACAGACTTTTAGCATATGCTCTCTAGGCCACACAACAACTATAACAAGATTAGGATGATTGATATTTACACGATTGGTAACCGGTCGGCTAGGTTTGGGTATTTCATTACCGAATTTGACTTTAAAAATTTTTTAGTCCATACTATGTTCAAATTCAAATTGGGCAAAAATCATATTAGCTTCTTGATTAAATTTTACTACTTGTAATTTGATGAATTTAATCAGAATCAAGCTCCATTAGAACCTAAAGATTGGTCAAGTTGGGATGAACACAAAATTTTTAAAATATATAATTATAATAATCATAAAGTAACTTTACGTTTACTTAAAATGACAAGGTAGGTACACAGGAAGTTAGGGTTTAATGACAAGGTATGTACATGGGAAGTTAGGGTTAGTTCAGGTTTTAAACAACCTCGTGACGGTTAATGCTTTATCTTCACAAGAAAAGAGTTACAAATATAATTTATTAGCATTAACCTTAAATAAATAATTATTTATTTCACCTTTCTTTATTTGGAAGTGACGTTTATTAATTATTTGCTTATTATTCCGAAACACTCTACAACATTTTAACGACTAGTCAAATAGATGTAATCAAGACACGTTTTTTAATAAAAAAACCATCTTTTAGATAAAGTTAAAATTAACTAAAAAGTTCAGTTTTTGAAAAAAAATCTGTACAAATTTCTTGAGGCTGTGCAAGGAAGAAGTAAAGATTTCGACCTTAAAAGTTACATGGAACCAAAGTTATTGGTAAACACCGACATTATTTTTGACCTAAATAATTCGTATTAATGTAATTAAATAAAGAAATTCATCTAAAATAAAGAATTGTTTTTCTTAGAAAATAAGAAATGGTAATAGGTTTATGATAGCTTTAATCAAATATCACGAGGTTATACAATAATTTTGAAAATAAAAATAGTAAATGAAAATGGCGACTTCTCGCCGCACTACAAATTCACAGATACATTATGTAGATTTTTCACCAGTCTGGTTTAATTGAAGACACTGCTCGCTGAGAGCCTTCAAGGATCGCGATTCAGCCGCTGTTCTGCTGTTGTAATAGTTGGTGCTGGGATTTAGACCCAAGTTCGCCTGCTATTCTCCCTTGCATTCCTTCTCTTTCGGTTATTTCTTAAGAATTTAGAGGTCACTCCTTGAATTTTTGTAAAATCTTAGATTCATAAACTGTAGAGACATGCTTGAGCACTTTATTAACCCCATTGCAAACTAGTTAGGTTGTGATGAGAAGTAGCTTTCACATTCTGGATCTATAAAATTAAGCCATATTGAACTTATTATTAAATAAAAATTGTTTTATAAAATGATATTTTTATTATTTATAATTAATAACAAACGCTATCTACTAATTTCTCTCCACCTAATGTTTTTTCACTATTTATAATATTATTGACAATCTATATTTATTAAGCAAAATAACGTCATTAAAATAATATACTTTATTTTCTTGCTAGTCTTTAAGCTCTTTTTTTAGTTCAATTACAATATATAATTATTAAAGATGCAATGAATATAGCCAGAAATAAACTTCTATCACCCCAAAATAATATTATAATTAATTACAAAATTTTCAAATTTTCAAACAAATAATTGTTTGAAAATTAAATTAAATTACTATTATTTTAATTAAAAGATTAGAACTTAAACTTAAATAGTTTATAAGTTCGAGTTGTCAACTGCAATTATTTCACTTTAAGAATGTAGCTATTGATTTTCTTATATTAAGATTTAGTTATTACTTTTATACAACATGAAAATATACTATTCTTAAAAATAATTTTAGGAAAAAATAGTATATATTATATTACTACAATAGATTTGCTTTTTATGTAAATACTTAACTAATAATAATGTTTAAGCAGAGCTACGAAAATGTAAATTAATGAAAGTTATTTAGAGTTGCTTTCCACCTGATTACCTAACAAGCAAGCAAGCAAAGAAAGCGCGTAAAAATCCAAGCCAGCAAGCAAAAAACATAACACCTTATCACATTCTGTAACTATTGACTCTAACAACATCACAGCTTCTGGTAAGTTTAAGAGATAACTATGTTGTCATATAGCTTTTCTAGTTCTTGGCTTCTTAGCCATTAACATTTTCTGGATTTTCAGGTCTATAAGTTTCCACTTTGTCTAGCAGGGAGAACTCAGTTGTTCCTAGCAACGAAATGGAAGCAAACCAGCCTGCAAACCCTGAATGTGATAAAGGTTATAACCAACCTGAGCAGACAGGGACGACTCAGCATGTTATTTCCATCCGTGATAGCTTGGAAGAGAGATTCAGAAAATTAATGGACTCAGATGCGTCAGTCAAGGACGAAGATGGACACAAACACTTACGACAGGTTCCAATGTTTTTACACAAGAAAACTGAGCTCCAAAAGTACTTCCAACCTCTTATCGTGTCGATTGGTCCTGTCCACCATGACGAGAAAGAGCTCGAGCAAGGCCAACAGTATAAACTTCAGCTGACAAAACTTTTCATTGAACGGAACTTCCGGTACGACGGGACACTATGCAACGATATTCTTAAAGAAATCGAACGTTTCAAAGAATGCTACGATCATCAGGTACTGCTAGAGAAGTTCCATGGGAATGACGTGGATCTTGCCTGGATGTTCTTTGTAGATGGATGTGCATTGATCCAATTCGTTCGCTGTTGGCATGAGAACGACCTCCATGACATTGCCACTGATCAAATGGACCTTTTGACAAGAGATTTGCTGCTATTAGATAACCAACTTCCGTTGGGACTCCTGAACTTGATTTTGGAATTTATTAATGAAAGAGGAGAGCTGCACCAGAATAATCCTTATGTTCGAATACCATCAGGGAAATTTACAACATCAATCTGTTGGTTCACCGAAAGCATGGCAAGGCTAATGTGTATGCAAGCAGACAGTGTTCGTTTTAACAAGGCAAATCATCTGCTTGAGCGCATTTGGATAATCCTCGTCAAAAAGGTTTGCTAAAACTGCAAAAGGACCACCATTTGAAACCTCTTTTGCTGTGGTTTAAGAATTAATTCAACAAAAGCTCTCTCAATAAATATTTGAGTATATTAGCATTAATGGGTTCCCATAAACCTTTTTGCAGGAAAAAGAATATCCTTCTCGTAATGTCGAGGCAACTCCTCGACAGTTTCGCAGTGTTAAGGATCTTCAGGCAGCAGGAATCATATTGGAGCCGAACAATTCTCGTAGCTCTCTACGTGATATATCTTTCAACCGGGGAATTGTTTTTTGTAAGCTGAAGATTCCTCGCTTTCGTGTTAGTGAAGAAGGGATGTTTCTCGTATTCAACTTAATAGCATTTGAAATGCATCCAAGTTTCGATAAGGACCCGGTAGTCACATCTTATATAAGCTTTCTCAATTCACTCATAGAGACTAAAGAAGATGTTGCAGAGTTGCGGAAAGCAGGAATACTCTTAAGCCATCTTCCGAACGATGAAGAAGTTATAAAAACCTTTACAGAGCTCACTTCAAGCTTAACATCTTATCCTGACATCTTCTTCCATACTAAATTCGAACTTAGGTCCTACTTAAATGACAAAAAGAGCGTGACAAAAATAAAATGGTTCAGTGAAGTAATGCAAGTCTATTTTAGAAATCCATGGACTATAACAGGTGTCATTTCTGCATCTTTTCTTCTGATCCTAACAATTATTCAGACTGTCTTCTCAATTTTAGGATATGCTGCTCAGCGCAGATAAATAATTTGTGACCTCATTTTAGAAAATTTTAATACAAACTGCAATGGGTGTGTAACTTCTATTTTCAATGCCAGTCTTAATTTGAGAAAGAATGGCTAATATAACCGTTGATGTAATGCTATAGTTGGGATTTTCTTGTATCTTTCTATTGTCTCTTGTTTTAAATGTATTAGCAAATAAAACAAAGGATATCTGTTGAGTTTGATTACAGAGTTATTTCACTCTAAGAATGTAGCAATTGATTTTCTTATATTAAAATATGGTTATTCCATACTTTTATACAAGATGAAATATATTATTTTTAAAATAATTTAAGAAAAAATATTATATATTATATTACTAGAATAGATTTGCTTTTTATGTAAGTACTTTACTAATAATAAAGGTCGAGCAGAGCTAGGACAATGTAATTACTGCAGGTTTAAAGAGTTGCTTTCCACCTGATTACATAACATGCAGGCAAGCAAAGAAGCACATAAAAATTCTGTCAATCATGAACTCAGTTGTTCAAACGTCGTGACTGCCTGATTTCTAGGACCGGTTATTAAGTGGTCAATTATTATCTTTTTATTTTTTGGAATTTCAGCTGTTATGGACATTTCCATTAAATAAAGGGCCCGTTTCCCTTTCTCATTATTTACTTCCTGTAAGCCTATTTGTTAGGCCTTTTTGTAGCTATTCAGTATGCAGTAGAAAAGAACTCTCTCTCTCGCAACATCTCTTTGCTTTCTTCTTATTTTTTGTTCTGTTTTTTAATCCCAAACAAGTTTTGGTATCAGAGCAGTTGAGAGGGGAAGAGCACGGGTAGTCTCTTTTCCATATCCCATAACCAGGTTAGGTGCATTATAAAAAAGGAAAGGTTAGAGATCAATCGGCAGAATAAGTGAGAAATTGAGGTCCAAAGAATTGAGATCAGCCCCCGAGTGAGAGAAACAAAAAATTCACGTCCCTGGTGAGGAGAGATAGCCAACTGTAACGGGAAACATTAGTGAGGAAAAAAAACTCAGCCATGGCAGTAAATTGTTCTACGATAATATTACAGTCCCTAATTCCAATTTTTAAGGAGCAAAATTATCATTTTTGGATTCAGAAAATGCAGACTATGTTCAAGTCTCAAGAACTTTAGGACTTGGTAAAGAAGGGGTTTGAAGATACCAATCTGGAACAACCCAACCAGCAGCTAAGGGACAACCAAAAGAAGGATATAAAGACTTTGTTCCTCATTCAACAAGCTCTTGATAATAGTATTTTCTCCCGAATCGCAGCAGCTAGTACTTCCAAAGGTGCATGGGAATTTTTCAAACAAGAATACCTGGGAGATAAGAAAATAATTACAGTAAAATTGCAAACTCTTCATCGTGATTTTGAGGAGTTTGTCGATGCATGAAAAAGAGTCTGTGCAAGATTATCTTTCTACAGTATCTGGAATTGTCAATTGTATGGAGTCATATGGTGAAACTATGAGCAATGAAACTATTGCAGGCAAGGTTTTGAGGAGCTTAATCTCCAAATTCAATCAAGTAGTTGTTGCCATTGAGGCGACTAAAGACCTAACTATTTACACATTTGATGAACTGATGGGTTTTTTAATAGTACATGAAGATAGGCTGAATAAGTCTAGTAGAAAAATCGAAGAAAAGGCTTTTCAAGTAAAGGGGGAGTCTTATTCTAAAGGCAAGTCAGAAAGTTTGGCAAACAGAAAGTCAAACAATATAGGAGGCAGGGGGCAAGGTAGAGGAGGTTATCGTAGTCGAGGTCATCGTAGTCGAGGTCATGGCCGTAGAAGAGGACCAGGTCAATTTGCTAGTGAATGTCACTACTGTAAGAAATATGGACACAAGGAGGTTGATTGTTGGAGTAAACAAAAAGATGAATAGAAGCATACCAATTTCACCAAGACACCATAAGAGGAAAGCAATATGTGCATGGCTCACTCTACTATAGATATTGAGACTAATGCTATTTGGTTTATTGATAATGGTTGCTCCAATCATATGTGTAGTGAGAGGCTGTTGTTCAAGGAACTTGATGAGACGAAGAGATCAGAAGTTCGTCTCGAAGATAACAATCTAGTCAAATTTGAAGGCAAAAGTAAAGTTGCTATCAAAACTGCATATGGTAACATAAAACTTCTCTGTGATGTGCAGTATGTTCCCTCTCTGGTTCATAATATGTTAAGTGGTGGACAGTTGTTGATTGATGGTTATTTGGTTATATTTGACAATGATTTCTGTAATATTCATGACAAGAAATCTAGTAAGAAAAATTTTGATGTTCAAATGACCTGAAATAGAATGGTTCCATTGGATGTGTCACTTGGTGGTGAAAGTTATGCTTTGGTTGCTAAGGAAAGTGCAAAAGCTAAGTTATGGCATTTGAGATATGGTCATTTGAATATCAAAGGATTACAATTGTTAAACAATAAAGGCATGGTTGTTAGGTTGCCTAAAATTGATAATCCTGGCTTTTGTGAAGGATGTGTGTATAGAAAACAAAGCAGGTCATCATTTCCTATAAGTAAGACTTGGAGGGCCTCAACTTGCCTTGAACTCATACATGTTGATTTGTGTGGTCCTATGTCAGTTGAGTCCTTAAGAGGGAGTAGATATTTTTTGCTCTTTATCGATGACTATAGTCGTAAGAGTTGGGTATTTTTCTTGAGATTCAAATATGAAGCTTTTGAGAATTTCAAGAAATTTAAGTCCTTAGTAGAGAAGCAAAGTGGGTGTCAGATTAAAACATTTCGAATAGATCGAAGTGGTGAGTTTATTTCAGATGAATTCAATATTTTTTGTAAGGAGAACGACATCCATAGAGAAATCACAGTGCTTTATACATCGGAGAAAAATGGTGAAATCATACCACTGTCGAGAAGGGTAGAAGCATGATGAAGGCAAGAGTGTGGAAGGAATGTCTCAGAAATCCTGAAGAGTAGTTTAGCTGATTTCTTAGCATGCAAGCAATGTATAGAATTAGTTTTAAGGAATTCAAGAAAGTTAGTTGAAGTTAGTTATGCCAGTTTTTCTATTAAATGAGAGTTAGGAGAATTAGAAGCTATAAATGCTTATATTCACAAAAGTTATACATATCAATATACGTAATAAAACTCAATACATTGCTGAGTTTTTCTACACATTTTTTCTCTATTTTTCTCAGCTCTCTTAAAAAGTTAACTTGTTTTTCTACGATTTCTTTTGTTCTTTATTACCAAAGTTCATTAGCATAGTCTTCGGTTCTTTAATGATAGATAGATAACAACAACAAAGTGGTATCAAAGCTAGATTCTTAAGGGATCTGTGAAGGTATAAGCAAGGTTCTTGGCTTGAGAAGATCAACTCTTTCCTTATTAGGTTGTGACTATATGAGAGATTTACTCTGAGATGGTTGAGAGTTCATCCCAGAATCTGCAACCTGCAATCTTCAATGGAGAAGGGTATCAGATCTGGGCAATCAAGATGGAGGCATACCTGCAAGGTCAGGATCTTTGGGAGCATATTGATGAAGACTATATGGTCGAGGCTCCAGCTAAAGATGCTTCAATTGCTCAGCTAAGAAGGCTTGAGCTAAGTCTTGCTTATACCAATCAGTTGCACCTTCAATCTTTACTCGAATCATGGGTCTCAGCTCTGCAAATGAGATCTAGGATTTCTTGAAAAATAAGTATGAAGGTGATGAGAAGGTGTTGAATCTTTTGAGAGAGTTCGACAGAATGCAGATGAAGGAAGATGAATATGCCAAGAACTATAGTGAAAGATTGATTCAACTTTCACATCAGATTAAGCTCTTAGGAGCTGAGTTTAAAGATCAGAGGTTGGTTCAGAAGCTATTGGTGTCTATACCTAAGAAATATGAGGCTATCATAGTCTCACTTGAAAATTCCAAAGATATAGGACAAATCAAGCTTGTTGAAGTTGTGAGTGCCTTGCAGGCTCAAAAGCAAATGCATTTAATGAGAAAGACAAAAGTTACGGAAGGAGCATACAAGGCCTTTACCAAGGCAGGGAGTCAAGAAAAGTTTAAGAAGAAAAAGAACAAATTTGGTTTAAGATCTCAAAATGTGCAGACTCACGAGAAAGAGAATAACAAGAATGTAGGAGGTGACAAGACAAACAAGTATAATCCTTGTCCTCACTATGAAAAATCAAATCATCTGGCCATCAAGTGTTGGAAAAGACCACAGGTGGTATGTAGGAAGTGTCAGCAAAAGGGACATAAGGAGGCAATATGCAAGAAGCAAGTTGTTCAAGCTGCTGTAAATGTGTAGATTGCTGAAGAAGAAGAGCAACTCTTTGTTGTCACGTGTGATCTTACTGAAGCATATCCATCTGAGTGGTTGATAGATAGTGGATGCATAAGTCATATGACTCCAGATCCAAGACTATTCAAGTCTCTAGATCAGAATGTGAAGGCAAATGTGAAGCTAAGAAATGGTGATTGCATCCGAGTTGAAGGAAGAGGGGTGGTTGAGATCTTTACCAAGAATGGGGTCAAGATCATCCCTGATGTGCTACTGGTGCCCAAGATACAGCATAATCTCTTAAGTGTGGCCCAATTGATCGAAAGAGGTATGTCAGTACACTTTGAATCTGATGTGTGTAAAGTGTTTGACAAATCTGGGTAGGAAATATTCAGCACAAAAATGAAGAATATAAGTTTTGCCATGGGACCATAAGAGATACAATAGAAGGCACTGGTGAGCAATAATGTTGAGACTGACCTCTAGCATGGAAGGCTCGGACACTACCATATGAAGGTGCTGGAAGCAATGGGGAAGAAAAGCATGGTTGATGATCTGCCAGCCCTCTTTTACTGTCACTCATAATGCAAGGTTTGCATGTTGGGTAAGCAAACATAAGCTCCTTTTACTAAGTCAAGCTGGAGAGCTAATAAGAAGCTTCAATTACTACATATGGATATATGTGGTCCAATGCCAGTGAAATCCTTGAATAGGAGCAGATACTTCTTGCTTATAATTGATGATTATACAAGGTATTCCTAGATATACTGCCTTAAGAGCAAAGAAGAAGTTGTAAAGATGTTTAAGGAGTTTAAAACTCTAGTTGAAAACCAGATTGGTTTGAGCATCAAGTCTGTTAGAACAGACAATGGCTTAGAATTTATCTCTGACAAATTCTAATTGATTTGCAAAGATGTAGGTATCAAGCACCAGCTAACTATACAACATAATGGAGGAGTGGAGAGGAGAAATAGAACAGTGGTAGAGATGGTAAGACGTATGCTGGAAGACAAGAAAGTTCCTAAGAGTTTTTGGGTAAAAGCAGCCTCCATTGCATGCTTCCTGCTAAACAGATTGTATACTCGAGCTCTTGAAGGCAAGACACCGCATGAAATGTGGTATGGAGTGAAACCAAGGCTGAATAATTTGAAGGTGTTTAGATCTCTCTGTTGTGCACATATACCTCAAGCCAGGAGAAGCAAACTGGACAGCAAATTAGAATTTGCAATTTTTTTGGGATATCCTGAAGTAACTAAGGGGTATAGGTTGTCTTATCCAGCAAGGAAGAAGGTAAAGGTAAGTAGGGATGTTCACTTTCTTAAAGATGAACACTGGACTTGGTCTGAAGGAAAGCAAATAAATGTGGAAGAAAGACAAACAGTCAGGCTGCCTTCTGTCATTCTAGAGATTGCAGAGAATCCAGAGAACCAATTTGAGCAGGATGAGTTAGACTCTGAGGAAGAAGAAAATCCAGAGAACCAACTTGAGAAAAATGATTGGAACTCAGAGGAGGAGCAAAATCCAGATGTGCAAAGTGATGATTTTGATCATATGCCAGTAAGAGGAACTAGAAGTTTAGCAGAGATTTATGAAAGAAGTAATGAAGCAATGCTGAAGCCTTCAAAGATTCAGGAAGCACTTTAAAACTCGAAATGGTTTGAAGCCATGAAGGAAAAAATATCCATGATCAACAAAAATGAAACTTGGACTTTAGTAGACAAACCACCTGACAAGAGGGCCATTGGACCAAAGTGGGTATTTAAAACCAAGTTGAATCCTAATGGCTCTGTCAACAAGCATAAAGCTAGATTAGTGGTAAAGGGATATGCACAAGTCGAAGGAGTGGATTTTGGAGAAACTTTTGCACCAATGGCTAGGATTGAAACTATCATACTCCTTTTAGCACTTGCAATTGAGAAGAGTTGGAAGGTACATCAAATGGATGTAAAGTCTGCCTTCTTTAATGGTATACTACAGGAGGATTTCTATGTACAACAACCAGAGGGCCTTATGATAGAAGGAAAGGAGGAGAGTGTATACAGGCTCAACAAAGCGCTCTATGGCTTGAAGCAAGCTCCTAAATGCTAGTATTCAAGAGTTGACACATATCTTCTGGAGATTAACTTCAAGAGACGTTGCAGTGATCCAACACTCTATGTAAGGCTACACAAGATAATATTGCAGTAGTTTTGATTTATGTAGATGATTTGTTGCTGACTGGAAGTTCAGAAGTTCAGATTGAGTTGTTGAAACAACAATTTAGTAGCACCTTCGAAATGATTGACTTGGGGATGATGAAATATTTTTCTGGGAATGGAAGTACATCAGTTTGAAGGATGCTTAGCAGTAAGTCAGAAGAAGTACGTGTGTGATGTGAAGAGGTTTAAGCTAGATCAATGTAAGCAAGTTTCCACTCCAATTTGTCCGAAAGAGAAATTAGTAAAGAAAGAAAATGGAGATGAGGTAAACAGCAAGAATTATAGAAGCATGGTAGGCTGTCTGATGTATATTGCAACTACTAGATAAGATATACTATATTCAGTAAGTGTGCTCTCCAAGTATTTAAGTAATCATGGAAAGCAACACTTAGTTGCTGTTAAGAGGGTGTTAAGATATCTCAAAGGGACCACTGAATATGGTATTCTATATGAGAAGACAGGTTTGTGTGAGCTTAAATGCTATGTAGACAGTGATTGAGGTGGAGCAACAGAAGACATGAAGAGTACGTCTAGGTATTGTTTAACATTAGGTTCAGCTTGTTTTTCGTGGAGTCAAGGAAGCAAGAGTTAGTGGCTCTCTCGACTGCAGAAGCTCAATTGGTGGCAGCTACAGCAACTGCTAAACAAATTATATGGGTCAGGAAATTGCTTAAAGATTTGGAAGTTCATTTGACATCTGCTACTGTGGTGTATATTGACAATCAAGCTGCTATTTATATCTCAATGAATTCAGTTTTTCATGGGAAAACAAAGCATTTCAAGCTCAAATATTATTATCTGAAGGATATACAACAAGAAGGGGGTTGAAGCTTAAGTATATCAATATAGAAAATCAAGTTGTTGATTTGTTTACTAAAGGTTTTCATGTTTCTCGGTTTGAACAGTTGAGGAAGATGGTAGGTGTTAAAAAGCTGAATTTCTGAGCCAAGGAGGCGAATGTAGAAGGAATGTCTCAAAAATCCTGAAGAGTAGTTTAGTTGATTTCTTAGCATGCAAGCAATGTATAGAATCAGTTTTAAGGAATTCAAGAAAGTTAGTTGAAGTTAGTTATGTCAGTTTTTCTATTAAATGACAGTTAGGAGAATTAGAAGCTATAAATGCTTGTATTCATAGAAGTTGTACAAATCAATATACGTAATAAAACTTAATACACTGCTGAGTTTTTCTACACGTCTACTTCTTTATTTTCTCTGCTCTCTTAAAAAGTTAACTTGTTTTCTACGATTTCTTTCTGTTCTTTATTACCAAAGTTCATTATCATAGTCTTCAGTTCTTTAATGATAGATAGATAACAACAACAAAGAGATATCCCAAAGCATTTTGTAGAGGCAATGGCTACAACTGTCTATATTCTGAATATCTCTTCTACAAAGGTTGTATACAATCACACTCTATATGAGGCATGGAAAAGTCAGAAGCCTAAGGTAAGCCACTTACGAATCTTCTATTGTGTAGCATATGCTTTGGTTAAATCTCGATCTAAACTTAATGGAAAATAAAAAAAAAATGTTTTTGTGGGCTATAGTACTCAATCTAAGGCATATAAGCTATATAACCCTATGAGTCGCAAGGTGATTGTTATTAGGGATGTCAGATTTAATGAAGAAGTAAGCTGGACATGGGAGAAAAGCAACGAAGTAGGAGTAATAGTGCCCCTAGAAGACACTCCTACAATGACAGAGCCACCTGAACCAGCAATTTCAGAAACTTATTTTGGTAATACTAACTCTCCTGCATCTCTAGCCAGTAACTCAGTCTTTTCACCAGGCAGTAATCCTACTTCACTCAGCAATATTAACAACTCATCGTCAACAAGCTCCTTGTCCAGCTCTACATATAATCTCACTCCAAAGAGGTTTCAATCACTAGCTGAAATTTATGAAAACTGTAGCTTTGCTTTATATGTGACAGAGCCTACATTCTTTGAGGAAGCTGCTGAAAATGAAGAATGGCAAGAAGCAATGATGGAAGAAATGAGGACAAGTTAGCACAATCAAATATGGGAACTTGTTGATTTACCAAAGGGGAAGACTCCTATTAGGATGAAGTGGGTATTCAAAATAAAGTATCATGTAAATGGTAGCATATAGAGGTTCAAAGCAAGGCTCGTGGCTAAAGGATATGCACAACACCAAGGTATTAACTTTGATGAAACCTTCTCACCTGTTGCTCGCTTTGAAACGGTGAGAATTCTTCTATCCCTAGCAGCTAGATTGAATCTTCCAGTTTAACAATTTAATGTGAAGTCTACGTTTTTAAATGGAGAGTTAGAAGAGGAAGTCTATGTATGTCAACCTTATGACTTTGTTGTTAACAGGCAAGAACACAAAGTCTACAAGCTCAGAAAAGCACTTTATGGGCTAAAACAAGCACTACGGGCATGGTATAAAAGAGTTGGCTCATATTTCTTGAAAGATGGATTTGTTAGGAGTGAAAATGAGCCCACATTGTATGTGAAGAAGCACGATAATCGTGAATTCTTAATTGTCTGCATTTATGTAGATGACATGATTTATATAGGATCTTATGAACTTTTGATTGCTGAATTTAAATCATGCATGCAAAGAGAATTTGAAATGACAGATTTAGGCATTTCTGCAATATTTTGTTGGATTGGAAGTGAAACAAGATCAAGATGGGACATTTCTCTCACAAAGACAATATGCGAAAGATCTTCTATTTAGGTTTGACATGCACAACTCTAAAGTGGCAGTTATACCTATGAATACAAATGAAAAATTACAGATTGAAGATGGTACAGAAGTTGTTGACCCAAGTTACTACAGAAGCTTGATAGGTGGTTTGAATTATTTGACTCATACTCAACCAGATACTATGTATTCTATGAGTGTACTGTCTAAATATTTGTATAATCCTACTGGGCAACACCTAGGTACAGTAAAAAGGGTACTACGCTATATAACTGGAATTATTGATTTTGGGTTTTGGTATTTAAAGAAAGCAAAATTCAGCTTGTTCGAATATAGTGAGAGTGACTTAGCAGGATGTATAGATGACAGAAGAAGCACCCCTGGCCATGTTTTCAGCTTAGGATCTGCGACAGTTTCTTGGAGATCAAAAAAACAAGATGCGATTACATTATCATCATCGAAAGTAGAGTATGTTGCTGTAACCTCTACAGCATATCAAGCTATTTGGTTGAGAAGGTTGTTGGTTGATATTTATCAAGTTAAAGAAAGAGCAACAAAAATATTTTGTGATAATAAGGCAATCATTGCAATGACAAAAAAAATCATCATTTCATAGCCGAACAAAACACATTGATATCATGTATCATTTTATTCGTAGTCTCACTACGAAAAGAGATATAGATCTAAAGTTTTGTCAGACCAACGAACAAGTTGCAGATGTCTTTACCAAAGTACTTTTATTGGCCAAACATAATTACTTCTGAAAGAAACTTGGTGTATGCAAATTTGAACCAAGGGGAGAGTTGAATAACGCTTCAAATGCTGTGACTGCCTGGTTTCTAGGACCGGTTATTAAGTGGTCTGTTAGAATATATTTTTTATATATTTCTTACTTAGTTTTGGCATTTTAAATTGGACATATAAAAAATTGAAATTATTATATAGATTGATGAAGATGTGCATTTATTGGATGTTGAGTTTTGCACTTAGGCAATTGTGTGATCAGTGTGGAAATTGTGTTTTAATTAAGGTCAGTTAAAAGTCATACACGAAAGCAGCAGGTGTAGAGATTGTGTTTTAATAGAAGTCTATTAAAACATGGCAGTGAAGAAACATAGTGGAGGGTGTGCGGCAACTGAAGAGAGTATTGTGTGTTACTGTGAATAAGTGGACAAAGTGTCTTTTGTGGTGCTGCGCATATGAGGTTTTTTAGCTAAATAACGCATCTAATGTCGGACCCACGGTGTAGTAATTGTGCATGTGCGTGAGTCACTGAAGTCGCATGGGTTATATATCTATAAAGAAAATAAGAGCTTGCAGCATATATTAAGAAAATTACTGAAGTATAGGAAAATATTGTTGATATTTCGCAAACGATCGATATAGAAAGTTCAATCTCGAGGATACTTGTATATATGACAAGAATATATGTATAGTTGGCAAGAGTCCTTATAGGTGTTTTTCTAGCAATCCATTAAAGGGCTTTAGTGAGCAAGGAACAACTCATTCTACGTTTACGTTTCTTGTATATATTGTACATTGTTAATAGAAATACAAGTCAGAAAATTATCATCCTCCATAAAGCGTTTAAACGTGTTGGTGGCATGGGTGCGGCAACTCGGTGGAGATTGCAAGGCCACGATAACGTAGCCAAGGTGTTGCGTGTGTGAAGCAAACTGATTTGGGAATCAACATCGTAGGAGGGGTGCATGTAAGGTGTGTGAGAACAACAGTGCAATGCATTGGTGAGCAAGTTTTTAAGTTATTCTATGACACATGGACGTGGGTGTCTTGAAATAAAAGTGTAGTGGACGTGGGTGTCTTGAAATGAAAGAGTAGTGGACATGGGTGTTAAGGAAAAGATGATGTGCGTGCGTTGTTTTATTGGCCAAGAAACTTAGATATATGTTGATCACGCTAACCTGCTATGTTTGATGTGAATGCTGCATTTTTTTCTCTTATGCTTCAATCGCGGGTGTTAAATAAATGTGCAGCAGGTGTTAGAAGAAGTTCTCGTTCCTTTTTGCTGTTGTCATTGTTGTTGGTGTTTATGTGAATCAGTCCATTATTGTTGCGGCCACTTTTAAATCTATTTCAGTAGAGCGAAACTCATCAGGAAATTGTTCTTTTTTATCTCAGGTGTATTCGTCTTTGTTTCTAGTCATTTTAATCACTTAAGTTATTCGTTTAATTATCTTTATTATTAAATAGTGAGTGTAAATCCTCTGTTGAGTTTAATACGAGATGGTCGTACTATTGGGTGTGAAATTCTCTCACGGGAAATGAGGTTGAGAGATAATGTTAAGAATTGAGTAGTGTCAGCTCAATAAAATCTTGGGTAAATCTATTATACTTTGGTGAAAGTTATTAAGCTAGGTGAGAGCTCCATAGACATAGATAAGATGTGTCAAACTGTATTATCAAATTTTTGTTATTTTTATTATTTCAATTTTACTTATTTTTATTTTATTAGTGCCAAAAAAATTTGTGAAAAATTTAGGAAACAATTAACACTTTCGATTTTTCGTGGTTAATTATTATCTTTTTGTCTTTTGGAATTTGAGTTGTTACGAACGTTTCCATTAAATAGAGGGCACGTTTCCCTTTCTCATTATTTACTTCCTGTAAGCCTATATATTAGGCCTTTTTGTAGCTATTCAGCATGAAGTAGAAAAGGTCTCTCTCTCGCAGCATCTCTTTGCTTTCTTCTTATTTTATGTTCTTTGTTTTATTCCCCAACAGTTCCTACCAAGAAAATGGAAGCAAGCAAGCCTGCAAATTCTTAAAGTGGTGAAGCTCATAACCAACCTGAGGAGACAGGGACTGAGCATGTTATTAGCTTCCAAGAGAGATTAAGAACATTGATGGACTCAGATGCCTCGGTCGAGGAAGAAGATGAAGGACAAAAACCCTTAACAGGACAGGTTCCAAGGTTTTTATGTTGGGAAAATCGGGTATTTTTTTCTCTAAGGTAAACAATTAGTGAAGTGAACCGATTCGGTAATATCTACAAAAGACTGCCAAACGGACTCCTAAGACAATATTACCATTACATGTAAGATCCCAGGAAAGGGCGGAGGGGTCACAAACTGTCCCATTTAAAACCCGGCCTTCTAGACATAAATTACGTGCACGGTGTATTTATCAAGAACAGTAAATACACCCAAATAAATTAAACACAACACTATAAATATACCCGACAAATAATATTGAATACTATAAAGGCAAAATAAATAAAAGAGATAAGGAAAGAACACACCCGAAAATTGATAACGGATTTCGGCCACTTTTGCCTATTTCTCCGAGCACTACTTAAGGCAACCTGCTCTTATTAAGAAGAAAATACTAAATTTGATATGTATACAAATTTTGAGTATTTATCAAATTTTTAGGATTGTTTGGATTAGAGGGGGAGGAGTTATTTTATAACTTCAAAATCTCCTCCCATCTTCATCTCTTCCTAATATGGGATAGGAATTGTGCTATCAAAGTCAAAAACATACCAAGCCATCAAAGTCAAAATAATACAACAAGTCTCCACCTTGGCACAATTTCGGATCCCACCAAATGCAAGCATCATTCATCCTCCCAATCAAACAAAATAGTCTTTGTAGTGCTTCTAATTTGCGCCCTTGGGCGCCAACTCAAATGTGCAGGATACTCAAATGTGTAGTGTATACAAATTTTGAATATTTATCAAATTTTTGGGATAGTTTAGATTAGGAGGGGAGGAGTTATTTTATAACTTCAAAATCTCCTCCCATCTTCATCTCTTCCCAATATGAGATAGGAATTGTGCCATCAAAGTCAAAAACATACCAAGCCATCAAAGTCAAAATAATACAACATTTTAGGCATGGAAAGTGATCTCAAAAAGTACTTCCGACCTCGTTTCATGTCGATTGGTCCTGTCCACTATGACAAGAACCAGCTCAAGCAAGGCCAACAGTTTAAACGTCAGCTGGCAAAACGTTTCATTTATCATCATAATTTGAGGCAGTAATCCGCAGAGATACTATACAACAATATTCTTGATGAAATCGAAAGTTTCAAGCAATGCTACGATCAAACTGGAGCTGGTAAACAAGTTCAATGACCAGGAAATTGGATGGATGTTCTTTGTAGATGATGTGCATTGATCGAGCTTGTTGATTGGTATGTTTTCTGCGGGTCGTCTGTGTTCTACAATATGAACACTGCTGATGATCAAGTAGAGATTGTGGTGACAGATTTGATGCTAGTAGATAACCACCTTCCCATGGGAGTCCTGAAGTTGGTTATGGGATCTAGTGCGAGTGGAGGGTTCTTGAGGACGTCAATCCATTGGTTCGCCGAAGAAATCATCGAAATGATACACTTTGAAGGATGGGCAAAGGATGAAAAAGCAGACAGTACGACAGACCAGAGTTTTAACGAGGCAAATTTGGATGAACTTCGTCAAAAAGGTTCTTTAAAACTACAAAAGGACCACTATTTGAAACCTCTTTTGCTGTTGTTTTAAGAATTAATTCAACAAAAGCTCTCTTTTTTGAGTATAGTAGCATTAATGGGTCCCATAAACCTTTTTGCAGGAAAAAGTTCATACTACTGTGGCAACTTCTGGACATTTTCCCGGTGTTAAGGATCTTCCTAGAATTGAGGCTACTCCACATTTTCGCGGTGTTAAGGATCTTCAGGCAGCAGGAATCATATTGGAACCGAACAATTCTAGTGGCTCTCTACGTGATACATATTTTTTTGTGTAAGCTGAAGATTCCTAGCTTTAGTGTTAGTGAACAACGGAAGTTTCTCGTCTTCAACTTAATAGCATTCGAAATGCATCCAACTTTTGAGGACTGGGTAGTGATATCTTATATAAGCTTTCTCAATTCACTCGTAGCGATTAAAGAAGACGTTAACAGAGTTGCGAAAAGGCAGAAATTATTAAGAAGAAAAAGGTTGTAGAACATAATTAATCAGAAGTTGTGTTTTTTTTCATTGATATGGAGCCTTATTTATAGAATGATTATACACAGTAGTTGGTTAGGATTAATCCTACTATTAAGGAATAGGATTATTATCTCCTATTTGGTTTCAATCTTCTAATCTAACAGATCCTACTATTAAGGGATAGGATCATGATCTCCTGTTTAGTTTCAACTTCTAATCTAACAATTTTTCTGTGAGTGAACTATGCTTTGCTACTATTTGATTCTTCAAGCGATTACCAAAACCGACTGCAAGTTTTGTGTCACACTAAAAAATCAGTTGTCGTAGCTATTCTTCAAGTAAATTACTGCAGTAAATTAGGAGATAGCGTTTTCTAAATCTAGGTACAGCTTACTATTTAGGAATCATATTGAACATTTTAGATATGACTTGATCATGGGACCAAATTCTCTAACCCAGATATTCTGTATCTGACCTGTGTCAGAAGATCTGAGCCGTTTAGGCCTTGATCATAGAACCGGGAATAACAATGTGAAACCATGATCGGTAACAAATGAAAAAATATTAAAGTTCCATATAAAAGCAGATAAGACTGGATGTGATCCCTTCGTTAATTACTGTCTGCGTATGTCAGCACTTACGTAGCTATGAATTTGACAACCACGAAAGTTTACTGGATAAATTTAATTACAAGAAACTGCACCTGACACATGTAGCCTTGTGCCACGAGGCATTAGTGAAAGACAATTTTGCAAAAGCGTGATGTTGACTGAGGGGTTGACAGCTTAGTAGTTAAGAATTGATGAGGGCCCCAAAGGCCATTCCCAAGTGGGTAAGCAAGTCTCTTCGAAGCTTCAATACACCGATCATGGCATGCCCCCATTTACTTTTGCGGCAATCAACAATTATACCCTCGCGTTGAATTTATGTTGGAAAGATGATGGCTTTACGTTCCGGGTTTAAATTTTTGTCCTATTTTATCCGGTACCTTCTGTTCTAACAACATCCTAACCATACAATAACTAAAAGAGAAGAAATTTAAATAATTAAGATATTGCTGAAATAGAGAATATTGAGCTAAATGGGACAGAAGATCTCATGCCCTAGTTCCATCCCCAAGGATCTAAGGCTCTGAACTGGCTGAGTCAAGACACGAACCTGCAGGCCTGCAAATACATGCAAATTTGAGTCGCTTAATGAACTTTAGTCAGAAGTTCGAATAAAATTTAAGTGCAAGAGGGGGCTGAGACTCCATTTGTATTTATAACTAACCACTATATTATTTAAAAATAACTCGGGAATCCATTTATACTTATAACTAACAGTTATATTAATGGAAAATTTTATTTTAAAATTTTCAAATAATTATAATACGTACTTATTTATTTAAATTTTAATTGGATTACAATTTAATGATAAATTGAATTTTTATTTAAGAGAAAATAACTCCATATCATCTATATAATATTTAGAAATGTATAAGTTAAAAAACTAAAAAATAATTAAATTTTTACTTAACTTCTTTTCTATTTTAATTTTGAATTTACTATAAAGTTATCTCTGGCAGTTTTTATCTTAATTTTTAATATATCTATTTATTTTACTAATTAGTAACTTTAAACATGATTTCTCTCGTACAAATTTAAAATATTATGCACGTTGATAAAGTTAACTTGATTATCCCACTGTTTAACTCTAAAGGTATATAATAGTTTGAAAATATATTAAGTGTATCAAGTCTGTATGTTACTAATTAAATTCAAATTTCATTAAACTCGATTGATAAAATTGATCTTTATGAAGATTTAATTTCCAGTTATAACATCATATTCGCATAAAAGTATGCCCACTCATGTAATTAAACTAAACCAGTAGGAAAGTAATTTGTGAAAAAGTATACGAATATCTATAAACAAGTGAGTAATCGACTCTGTAGCATTTAGAAATGTTAAGATATATGGTATATATCTTATTATTTAATTTGGGCACTTTTGATAATTTAGATCTCCAAGATAATGAAAGACTTCAAATTCAAATCAAGATAAGGTAGAAGATACATTGGATTTAACTTGGATAAAGAGCTAATCTTGTAAAAGATGTGGACGTGCATCATGTGACTAAAAGGTGTGAAGAATGAAGAACTTTACTATGAGAAGACTTCTTGCATGATGTGAGTATCTTGTTCTTGGATTTGCGTACGGTGGTATACTATCAAGGTTCCTTTTTTTATAATTGTTGTAAATACATTATTGTCAAAAAAAGGAGATGATTGTCGTATAGGTTGGGTCAATGGCTATCTTCTATTTCATTTCTTTATGCAATCTAAGTCTTTTTTTTTTCTTATATAAGGGGGTGTTCTATTGATGTTCTCTTTGATTATTGTCAAAAATGTGTGAGGTGGTTCACTTCCAATTGAGTTCTTCATGCAACTCAAGTCTTTGTTCTTTGATGGGATCGTCTCCTATTAGCCACGGTGATGAGTGGTAAGAGACAAAGTTGATTTGCAGTGGGTGCCATGTTTCAATTGGTGAACATTTTTAGATCTGTCTTGGAAGGAGTTAAATTATAGGGAAGTTGTTTCGTTATATCTCAAGTGTTTTCATTTTTTTCCAATTTATTTTAATCACTTGAGTTGTTTATTTTGTTTCATTATCATTAAACATTGTTTGAGAAAATCCTCTGTTAAGGTTAGTATGAGGCGGTCATATTATTAGGTGTGAAATTTTTTCACGGATTGTGAGGACGAGGGATATTTTCAAGGGTTGAGTAATGTCACCTTAGTAAAGTCTTGTATAAAACTATTGTCATTAGTGAAAGAAATAAGCTGGGTGAAAACCTCGTAGACGTAGGCAAGGTGTGCTAAACAAAGTTAACAAATATCAATGTTAATTTCACTACAAGAAATCCCCAGTTTAGCGACGGAATTTACCGTCGCTAAATAACACATTTCCGTCGGTGAAAGTAATCACCGATGGAATTTGGTGGCCGAAAAAATCGGTCGGTGAATTTGCCGAAGCTAAAACTACCGACCGAAAAATTTCGACGCAATTTTACAACGGTTTTTACGACGAAAATTTGTTGTCGGCATTAATATAACGACGGAATGGGCAAGTAAGATTCCGTCGGAGATATTTAGCT
>JAOSBK010000204.1:2513147-2523645 GCA_027568895.1 Erythroxylum shatona
TGGTTGCTATAACTTTTAACGACCATTTTCTTACTTTTAGCAACCATTAATAATAGTTGTTGAAACTAATTTTTCTTGTAGTGATTGTTCTATTCCTACTTGGCCATCAATGTCCTTTCTTTCCTTAGCCGGTTTTGCAACATCAAGCTCATCAATCTCCTTACTTTGCAGAGGAGATTTCATCTGATTACTCTCTTTCAGCTAGGATGCATTGTCTTTAGTCAGCAAGATTTCCCTTTCCTCCCCATTGGATTATATTTGAGTCGTATTGTCAATCACCAGTAGATTCATAACTCCAGAAGATTGGATCTCTTCCATCCCATTTTTCTCAGTTTCCTTAGTTCTCTCAAGCTCTAAAGGGGTTCCTAAGTTGGCATCATTAGTGAGCTCATCATGCCACCGCGTTTTAAATGATTTACTTGTAGGAATCCATTTCCTAGCTGAGATGTTATGCTTCCATGGGCAGTTGATGTGGATTTTTGTTCTTTCCAAGGCCCCATTATCTCCTAGCCAGAGAATAGGAAGATTGTCTATAAGTGAACCAATCTTTGGTATTTTGATGCACAGTTTTGTATAACCTATCGTCTCCATAGAAGCTATCTATGAGTCTATACAAACTGACTTCCAAATTGAACTTTCTAAGTAACTCAACCCGACCACCATCCAAAACTCCATCAAAAGATTGTGGAAGTTTATGGTATAACCTCGACTTGCCCCTATCCATTTCAATACCAAACCTCCACGTCTGTAAAAATAGAGGTTAGTCCCCAAAGTGCCAGGGACCCTGTTCTACAATCTCATTCAAGCAAGAGTCATAAGAGAATTTAAAAATCATCGTACCATCCTCCCATGACATCACCTTTTTGGAAACCTTTTTACCCCATCTAACCTTTTCCTAGGCATTCACTATTGAGAAGGTCGGGCATTTGGACTAGAAGAACTTGATTAGTGCCAATGACCAAGCTTTGGCCCCTGTTTAGAGAAGCTCAATTGGGGGTGTCAACACTTTATCCTTCAAAATATTTTGGTAGAAAATAAGTTCTCCCTTGTTATGTTGCATGCGTACCTTATCTCTCTAAACACCCTTACTTCAGGAGGTTTTTGTGTTTTGCCTTATCTCCACAACCTTGTTGAACTTTTTCCCGGTTGAAGAACCAAGTAACACTTCTCTAGAGAGAGTTGGAAAATGTATTACAAAGAGGGAGCTTTCTCTCCGTTCTATGGTTGTTTGACTAGTCTAGGGGAGACTCTTCAGAGGCTACAGCCTCAGCCACTGAGAAGGAGGCCACAATCCGATCACGAGAAAGGGATTTCCCAAAAAATAAAAAAGTAAGGCTAGGCATGTAATTTAGTAAGAGAAATGGCAAAGAGAATATTTTAGTAAACGAACATAAGGCCAAGTTGTTACAAATGATATTTTAGAGTGTTCAAAACCAAAAATCTAAACAATCTTTTATGAATTTTCTAGCAGCAACCCACGTTACCTAAGCATAATTTGGTTAAAAAACTTGCAAGCACTTGTAGCTTTTAAATATATGCGGGCTGCTTCACATAATGGATGGTATTTTGACGATGGGTGTTCATGTCACATGACAGTTGAAAGAAGTTATTTGATGGATTATCAAAGTTTTGTAAATGGTCATGTTACCCTTGGTGATGGAAAGAAGGCTTCGGTTATTGGAAGAGGGACCCTATGCATGGATGGACTGCCACATCTAAAGAACATGCTTCAAGTTGATGGGTTAAATGCCAATTTGGTGAGTATAAGCCAAATTTGTGATGATGGATTATTAGTTAAATTTATTCGTGATGAATGTAAGGTGACAAGGAGAATGTTTGGTGAATAGTAGAAGATCAGTGGACAATTGTTATATGTTGCAGGTCATTACTTTTTGCAAATTAGCCTCATATGACAAGAATATAAATCTTTGGCATCAAAAGCTTGGCCATGTCAACTATGATCTTATTAACAAGTTGAAGAAATTTGAAGCGGTGAGACGGTTGTCCACAATAAATAGTAATGATAAGACGATTTATAGTGCATGCCAAATGGGTAAACATACAAAAGTGTCACACAAAAAAGGTTAGACATGTTACATCCTATCGTGTATTAGAATTAATTCACACGGATTTGGTTGGGAGAACATAACATGCTTGTATTGGTGGAATGAGGTATTTTTTGACTTGTGTTGATGATTACTATAGATAGACTTGAGTAGCATTCTTAAAGGAGAAATGAAATGCATTTAAGGCTTTTAGAAGTCCATGTATGCAGGTTACAAATCTGAAAATTTTGACAGTGTTGAGAATATGATAAGATCCTAGAAGGAAGTTCGAAAGTGAAAGTTTCAACGACTTTTGTTAGAAATATGATATCACGTAGGAATTTTCAATACCTAAAACTCCTCAACAAAATGGAGATGCCGAGAAAAAAAATATAACTCTTCAAGAAATGACCAGATTTAAATGAAAGAAAAATATCATTGAGATTTTGGGCTAAAGTGGTAAACACAACATACTACGTATGTAACTTAGTATATCTTAGAAGCAACTTAAACAAGACATCCTACGAACTTTGGAAGGGAAAGAAACTATATATCAGTTATTTTCATGTATTTGGCAGCAAGTGTTATATTCTAAAGGATTGAAAACAACTCGAAAAGTTCAAGAGTAAAAGTGTTGAAGGCGTCTTTCTTGGATATTCAATCCATAGTAAGGCATATCAGGTGTTCAATCAAAAAACCAAGATAGTTATGGAATCTATAAATGTTATGGTAGATGATGTGCATCAAATAATTGATGAAGTAGAAGAAGAAAATCTTCAAAATCAGCTTTACAAATCAAAACAAAGACGCAAAGAAGCAAAAACCAAAAACTACCCAGATTTATAGCTAGTTGTTGCTGATGAAGGAACTGTTCAGACAAAGGATCAATCAATTGCTTTAGAGAAAGAAATTAACTAGGCTCCTTTTGAATAATGAAAACTCAAGGGAATATGATTTCAACAAGGATTCACTATCACGAATCAAAAGAAATCATCCTATTGAGAATGTAATTGGAGAATTCAGTGATAGAAGGAAAACATGAGAGAGAGAAAAAAGATAAATAATTGGGAACTTGCAGGACAACATGAAAGAAGCATTATAAGATGAAATATGGACAACAGTTATGCCAAGGTCATCGAATGTGAATGTGATTAGAACAAAATGGGTATTTTGCAACAAACCGATGATAGAGATAATGTGACAATGAATAAAACTAGGATTGAATCTCTTCATGGGGCACCAAGACTATGTGCTTTACAACTTTGATGCTTATTGAAGTAAGGACGTTAAAAAAGTTTGAAAGAGTTAACGTCTACTCTTTCTGAATTTTTTGATTTATTAGTTTTCTAAGGTTTAGTTTATTGGTGTCTGTTTGGTTCTTTCTTACTTGTTGAATAACATATTTGATGTGAAAATGAGGCTCTTATTGATGATCTAAGAGTTCTGCTTTTGGATTTTGATTTACGAATTTATGTCAAGAAAATGTTGATGCTTAGTTGGAGACTTGTAGGAAGATTCAAGTTTTCTATGACTTGGGTTTCTGAATTTAATCAGTCGTATGCAAATGGCTTTGATGTGAGTAATGGTATGTTGACTAATGCTTTGACTAATGGTAAATTGTCATCTTGGAGTGCTTATGATTTTTTTTTGTTGCACCTATTGCTAATTTTTATACCAACTTACTCGCTGAGATTGATTGCATCTTGTTTATTCAGCTGCTGACATTTTTTTTGGTATCTTTTTGTCCCAAAGGGAAAAAAGTGGATGATTGATAGTTTAGTTGTTTTGACAATTATTTCTTTGGATATTTGATAATTGTTTACATGAACTTGGTGTCATTTGGAAGTTATTTGGAACTTGATGTTTAATTAAGGGAGAATGCCTATGGATGTTATATGTATAATTATCTTCTTAAGGGGGAGTTTTGATACGTGTCAAATAATGCCAAAAAGGAACGTGTGCAGACTTTTTAATGATTTTGGAGATATCTTTGAAAGCTTATTTTGGTAATTGTGGTTATCTAAAGCAGCAAGATTTCTTAGGGATTTTATCCATCTGGGATAGCTGCATTTTACTCTATTGGTTGCGTGAATTTTCTGATCTGCCCAGATATAATTTTTGAGTGTAAAACGTCCAAGAGACGTGTGATTTGGCAGCTGTATTTTTGGGTATTTTTGAGCTACCTTTGGCAGATAATTTTTGGTGATTTGGGTAATCTGTTGTTGCTATGTTCTACATGTAAATACTAGAATTTTTTGACAGTTGCTTTTCTTTTGAGAGGAAAAATGTCCAAATTTTTGGTTGTGTGCAACTATAATTTTATGGGATTTTTTGGTGACCTTATTTATCTTGGGCAGCTACGTTTTCTCCACTGCGTATGTGAATTTTATAGACTGCTGTGTTCTTGTTTTTAAGTGAAAATATGTCCAATACATAGGTTTCGTGAGTAGCTATATGTTGTGACGTTTCGGTGTTGAAATGCTATTTTGTTTGATGTCTTCTTGGAGCTTCTATGCGTGGATTGCTTGCTGATTATTTTCAGAGATTCACAGCAGATATTGTTTTACCACTTTCTGCAACCAAGTGTTATTGTCGTTGTTTATGTCTTTATTGTTTCAATCATTTCAATTATTTATTTTTTATCTTTATTACCAAATATTGTTAAGAAAATCTTCTGTTGAGGTTAGTATAAGGTGGTCATATTATTAGAAGTGATTTACTTTCATAGGTTGTGAGGACGAAAGATAGTGTCAAGGTAGGGTAAGTCGGCTCCGTTTTGTTTGTCGAATCAACATGTTTCTGTCATTACGTAGAGGAACCTTATCATGTTTCTGTCATTACGTTGATGAACCTTATCGCTTGAATTTAATTCTAATTGAACAAGAGAAAACAACATAACACCTTTTCGTATTTCAGAAACATAAATGACTTAAATTTCAATGTGAAATTAACGTTATAAAGAGTTGTCATGTCAGAAGAAGTATCCTTGTAATAATTTTCTAGACAATCGCATTTACTTTGTTCAACAACTTTTATAGGACTGGTAAACCGGTCGACTAGGTTTGGGTAGCTTATTACCCGAATCTAACTCAAAAGTTCTGTAGTTCCAACTTTTATAGGGTTGGTAAGGATAAGCGCGTGTGGTTCAACATGATTTCTTGTCACTAATCCTTGCAAGGGCCCAATAAAATACTTTCTTTGATTGTTTGACGAATAATGGCAAGCGTTGTTGGGTTTACTGTATGTTAGGATTGGCATTCAATCCAATGATAAAGAAGATGATGCTATGAGAATGATAAGAAATTGGGTTATTAGTTGTTTGATTTTGTAATCACACAATCGTAAAATTAGTGTCCAGATTTTGTCCGAGTCTGTAATATATACAGCATATAATGGGAAGATAAAGGGCTAAAATATATTTATTTTAATTTGTTTTTACAATAGAGCAACTCAAAACCATTTTCCAGAATTATTGGTCATATGTACTTGCTAAAAAGGTCGGCATTACAAAGAATTGGCTACTTTTCTATTAAAACAAAATAATTGAAAATCATTGACATGGAGTTCTTAAAAAATAAATATGCAATGATGCATTTCGAGTACATTCGAATGATTAAAACCCAGCGGACTGGCTGGATTTGCTCTCAAAGTAGACATGAGAGTCCAGTTGGAGTCAGAATTAGAGCGAGGCAATTAAAAGTTTCATGAGCATTATCTTCAGAGCCAATCTAGAATCTAAGTTTTCTGAAGACTCTGGTAAACATGAGACTTCTTTCGGTTGAAATACTTTGAATTATCAAGCTTCACGATTTCAGTGAACTATCATATCTGAGGCCCTGCAATTGTTCGAGTGGTCGATAGAATTTAACTGCTACTTATGTCTCCTTAACTTAAAAATGGAAGGAAATTCTTAACAAAATAATTATTCGATATCAATAATTTTATTTTTTACAAAAATAAAATTTTAAATTTACATAAAATAATACCAACTTTTTATCAATAGTTTTTTAAAGTTAAGTCATGATAGGTCTCCTTTCATCTTTCACATCCGCATATTTTTTTTCCTTAAGGTATATGTATATTATCCTTTTAGTATATAAATAAAGTCATTTATCTTGAAGATATTTATGTTCTATATAGTTCTTTATAGTTAGGTATCTCTAAATTAATTGAATATGTTAGTCCAAATATTAAAGAATTAGATTTCTAAAAATAATTCTACAAATCAAGTTTAATTGCAAAAAAATTGAAGGTCAAATATAAATTGTATAAAATTCAGTAAATTAAGGCATTTTAAAAACAACTCTAAAATGCTTTAACTTATAGTTATTGTCTATTTTCCTATCTTTTTGATGATGAATTATGGTTGTTATTAATTTGCATGCATTATTATAAGAAAATATATATTTATTAACAAATAAATAATTTACTTTTATTTATATACTTATTACAAAGAGGATGTTGACTTATACAACGACAATGTACTTTAAAATTTTTAAATAAGTTAAATTTAAATTTAGAAAAGATATTTATTTTTCATAATTAAATTGAATATAAATTTGAGACTATTAAAAAAATTAAGCTAAATTTTAATTATACCCAATCTAACCAATATATATAAACCTAAGTTTACGTAGTGATGAGCACTTAATAATCCATTAATTGATTACTCAATTTATGTATAAAATATTTAAAAAATAAATCACACATTTTATTGTAAAATAAGAATAAATAATATTGATTAAATAATCTTATCGTCACTTATATAATAATAAAAGATTAAAAATTTTACAATAATTTAATATCATCAATTTATTAGAGTGATTCTCACGTAGTTATCAAAAATAATTTGCGAAACTTTTCATGTATTGTGGTGTCCGGTCATTCAACTCTCAACGATTACTTCTCTTATCTTCGCCAGGTTGAGTCCCACCTCGTACGTTCTTTGGCAGCGACATAAAAAAAGAAGACAGTGATAACTTCAATACTCACAAGTTGGAAAAAGAAAGAAAGAAAGTGCTCAATCTTCATAGTTCAAGCCAAATGAATCTTTATACTAGCACCATTCTCTCTTCATTTGCATGTCTGCAACTGAATGGGAGGAGAAGAATCAAAAGATAGAGATGTGTACAGCTATGAAATCTTTGCGCTAGAAATGTTCTAAGGTAGACGACGTACTGATGAAGTGTTTAAAAATGGATGAACGATTCACCATTTCGTGAAGTTGGCATTACCAGGTGGTCTTAACAGTTCTGGATCAATACAATACGAATATTGTTACGGAACAATCTTAAGCCACTATTAAACTTAAGGTTAAAGAATAGTTTGGTCACAAGCCTTGTGTCAAGTTGGTATCGTAAAGTTTTTCTCTTCGTAGAGAAAGATTCTTTTCATTTCTAAAATTGTAGTAATTGAAAAACCAGAAGAGGGTAGTTCCTATTCGTTTCTAGCAAACAAAAAAATCAGAAAAATTAAGAGAACAAAAAATAAATTAACACTGAAAACTTAATAATGCAGTTCAGCACACCTTGTCTAAATCTGCGTGGCCCTCATCCAGTTTAATAACTTTCACGAAGTACAATAAATTTACCCAAGTCTTTATTGAGCCGACATCACTCAACCCTTGACACTATCTCTCAACCTCACTTCCCGTGAATTTCATACCCAATAATACGACCGCCTCGTACTAACCTTAACAGAGCATTTTCTCAATCAATCTTTTAACGAAAGAACAATGAACAAATAACTCAAGTGATTAAAATAATAAAAAATGAAAACTAAATATACTTAAGATAGACAAGAACAACTTCCCAATAAGTTATGCTCCACTGAAATAAATCTAGAAGTCGTCGCAGCAACAATGAACTAAGTCACATAAACACTAACACGAAGCCACAGCTGCACCGATAACACATTCACCAACTAAAGTATACGCAGCCCATAAAGAAATCAATTAATAATCGTTGAGCCAATGAAGAATGATACAGTTAAGAAATCACGTACAATCCCAGAAGACCAAGTATAGAAAAATAGATGTTAACCCATGGTGTTTAACTCACGAATGACATCTCACAACCCCCGATGAAAAAAACTGAAAATAACAAGCTAACCCACTTCACCGTAGCTAACACTAACCCACTGCACTAATACTCTTTTCACCGTAGCATAACATTTACTGCGCCATCAACGCACACACCACAGCCACGATTTTTGCAACACAAGAGATTCACTTCAAATTTGTTGATTAGTAACGTGTACAACACCAACACCTCTCACTCGTTATTCAGCATACTCACACACAAGCACCACTCCTGCAGTATTGATTCAATAATCAATTTGCTTCACAGCTGTATGTCGCACGCACACACATCATTCTTCTATCTCCAATAAACGCATACCCACTAAATCACTACACGGTGGCTATCACTTCATCATAGCTTCTATGACACACTCACATTAGTGATAGTCTTCTGCCGTGGATGGGAGATCTGGACAACACGCACTTGTTCCTCAATTACTGCACACTCACTCCAAGCAAAATTTTACTCCCTCCTATCCACAATAAGTATCGTTTTAGATAGATTTTAATTATTCAAAATAAGTGTTGTTCACGATTTTTCATGCCTGTTTATAATTTTATTTCTAAAATTACCCTTTAATTTCTCTCACATCCTAATTATACAGATTACATTTTTAAGGCAATTTAACATGCAATTCATAAGGGTATATCAAACATTTCACTAACTTTCTTAATAAGTGTGCATCTCTCTAAAACGACACTTATTTTGGATAAGAGAGAGTATTTAGCTATACCTTCCCATGTCATGTTGCAGCCGTATATGAACTCACAACAATCGTATGCCACATATGCACATGAACCCTATTGCCACATACTCTCATTTAAGATAGATGTCTGCTGCAGATTTTCAATATACACAAATCTCTCACACAAATAAGAGTCTCACTTCAACCAGGAGTCCCACTTCAATTAGAAAATTATTTATATAGTTTTTGAATCCAAGTCATTATTCAATTAAAATCTTATATGTCTAATTAATTAATAAATAATGTCAAAATTAAATAAAAGATATATAACATATATCCGAACAGTAATCATAAATTTTTTTAAAAAATACATAGTTTCATAACAAGAATACACCTTATTGGTCTAATACACCCAGAAAAGTTTCCAAATCTTACTGCCCAAAAGAGATAGAGTGAAATGGCAGTAATACATATTCTTTCGATCAATCCCAAATTCATTTGGCAGTGCTTCTTAGCATTGCAAGTGTGTTTTATCTGTGGAAGACAACCTTTTAACTAGTTTCATTTTTCATAAGCAACCTCAATCATTTTATACCTTCCTAAGGGTATCAAGTTTCCTTCTTCATTCCTCTGTCAATGTACCCCATAAACAAGCACTCGACAACTCTATGCACAAAAATGGCAGCTTCATCTTATTTAACAACAGCTATGGCTGTAACTAGTATGGAAACAACTCTACTTGAAGATTGTAAATTGAATGTTTGGCATGCTTTACAGCAACTTGGCCTTCAGAACAAGCTTTGATTTTTGCTGATTCAGGATGAAATAGTATAATCGTTAATCCTCCATTGTAGTTTTCCTTCAATAATTGATAAAAACACTTATTAATCCTGCTAAATGCTAATGGTTTTATTTAGATTGGTCGGTGAAATTTAACTTTTAATTATAGATTTCCTTCGAATATTAAAGTAAAAAAGATTTATGAATGCTTCTAATTATTTTGTTTAGAATATTTACATTTTAATTATGCCTAATAGATTTTCAAGAGAATAATTATTTCATCAATATTTTATTTTTATTTTAAAAAAATTAAATGTTGTTGAAAGAATACAAACATTTTATTAATTATTTTTTATAAACTCAACTCAAACACGTAAACAGGACATTGGCCGATTCATCAGTGGAATCAATATGTCCATGTCATTACGTAGATTAATCTTATCTCTTGAATTTAATTCTAATTCATCAAAAGCAATGGACAAGAGAAAACAACGTAACTTTAGAAACGTACATGACTTAAATTTTGATGCCAATGTAAAACTAGCGTCATAAAGAGTTGTTATGTCAGAAGAAGTCTCGTCCTAATAAATTTCTATACAATCGCAGTCATACTTTGTACACCACACAACAACTATCTCAAGACTAGGAGGATTGATATTTATAGGATTGGTAACGGCCACCTAATCTAACTCCAAAAATTTTAGTCTCGACTTGGTTAAAAGTCAAATTGGGCTGGACTATAAAACCCGAATTTAGTAGATTAACCTTATCTCTTGGCATATATATAAGTAAAATAGTTTACTATAAGGAGATCCATTTTTTATATAACTATTCATAATTATATACATAAATTAATTTAACATATTAAGTTCAAAAATTAAAGAACTAGACTCCTAAAAATAATTTTA